>JARYZH020001900.1:0-20989 GCA_030021035.2 Notholithocarpus densiflorus | reverse complement strand
CAATATCATTGTGCTGCAATGATATATATATATATATATATATATATATGTGTGTGTGTGTGTGTGTGTGTGTGTGTGTGTGTGTGGTGTGGGTTTAAGTTAATAAGAAAAGTTGTGAAAAGTTTTATTTATTTACTTTCTTTTTAGTTGGAAAACTTTTTTTTGCTGAATAATTTAGTTGGAAAACTTGAGATTTATAACGAAGACATGACAATTTAAGCTTATTAGTTGACGTATTTTTAAAGTCACTTTATGTAAAATATGTTAAAGCTTAATTTTATTTATTTTTAAATACACCCAACTCATTTTTCCAGCTAGATAAAAGTAATAAATTTAAATAACTTTTAAAGCAAGCCAAGAATTTTGTATCTCAATTAATTGACACCTCTTGATATTTTTAAGAAAGACATCCAGTTCAAATCTCCTACCAAATTATCAACAACAAAAAAAATCCTCTAAGCAAATGATTTTATATAAATATATATATATGTATATATTATTTATTCTTGTTACCTTTCTTTAGAAATAATTTTAGGCCAAGAGCCTTGAACTCATCGGACACTTTTTGGTGTTAGTTTGAGTAGAAACTAGATTTTATATTACTTGAAATGATATGAAATTATCAAATGCAATTATTTGACCTAAAGGATAAGGTTCAAGGTTCTGTAACACCTAACTTAATAGGACATTTTGAGAAATACATAAATTACCAATGTGAACAAGGAAACAACCTAAATTATGAAGCCTAAATTAACAAGCCTATCTCAAAGTGAAAATGAAAAGAATAGTCAATATCCTACAATTAAGAACTAAAGTACAAACTCAAAGTATAAAGCCTATTTGAAGCCAACAGATTATCTACAGACTATTTGATACAAAGAGAAATGATATTCTGGATTTTTGTGTTTGATTGTGTGCCCTTCCTATTAAATGATTATTTCTATTTACACTTGAGGCTTTTGACAATTAATCTTGTCCCTTCTATCACGCATCATGTTTTAATTGCATTTGTTTCCATAAACTTTGGTTGAGAATCCTCTTGTAATTGCCTCGTGGTAATTGTTGCCTTTCCCAAGCTTCTAAAGTGTTCTCACCAAGGTTTTCAGACCCGGATCAGATCGTACGGTCCAACCCGATTAACCTCGAACCCTTCACCATCACGGTTCTTTTAACCACTAAAACCGTTTTATACCAAAAAGTCAGGAAATCGTTCGAACCGGAGTTGAACCTCACGGTTCTCAGAACCGTAAACGGTTCTCACAGTTTCTCCCACAAAAATCTTCACTGAAAATGGCCGGTGGCTAGGCTTGTTCATCGCCACCAAAAGCTCAAACCTTAGATGGATGTTAGATCTACCATTGATAGATCAGTTGCCTTAGGAAGAAAGCTAAAAGAGGAAGAGATGTGAGCTCTAATCTACTTGTTGTATGAGAGACTGAGAGGTGAGATTCTCAAAAAAAGAGAAAAGAAACAGAGACAGAGAGGAGAGCAGAAAGACAAATTGAAAAGAGATCCAACGTGTTTGTGTTTCTTATTGTGTAGGGAAGAGACAGAGATGACATCTATTATATTTTTTAAACAAAAAAATTCAACAGCCACACACTTGTTTTCATGTTACTTTAACATGTTTTTTAGTTTTGAGAAACGTGTTTTAGACTTTTAGTTGAATACCTACTACAATTTCAAACTTTAAAAAAATATATATATATATATAGTTTTCTTTTTTAATGAAATAAACTTTACTTTTTGAAGGCCTTTGAATGTATATAAATATAATATTAGTAATGTTATTTATAGTTTCAACTCTGTGCTACGGATGAATTATATAAACTTTAAATGCATTAGTTTTGGCTAATTATATTAGTAAATTACAAATTTAATAGAATATCTTAAATAATTAGAGGATGTTTATTAATCTTTGTAGTAAATTATGAGAAATATCTTCTAATCTTTAATCAAGATATATTTTTAACATCTTTAAATATTGTTTTTGTTAAGATTGTTAAAATTTACATAATTATTTTATTTATTTTCATATTAATTAATTATGACATCATCACGGTTCAACCTCGATTTGACTTTGGTCGAATCTCAAAAACCTTGAACCTCTTCCTTTTATGGTTCATTAAACTATCCGGGTTTAAAAACCATGGTTTTTTTTTTTTTTTTTTTGGTTAAAAGACGAATTCATTAAAACTAAGAAACAAAGTTCAGCTCAGAACCATGCCTGACTGAAAACAACCCAGATACATCAAAATCCAAAGTATTTCTAATGTCCACAGGTGGACAAGTAAAAGATAAAAAGCTAAAATCCTACTCAGCACCCATCTTTGCAAGAGTGTCTGCACAGCAATTTGATTGGCGATAAATGTGCTTGATTTGAACCTGATCGAACCTGGACATGAGCTGCCTGCAGTCATCCAAAATGGGAGATACAATATTATTCTCATAATTAGCATTATGACAAATATCAACAATCACTTTAGCATCTAATTCAACTATAAGGGCAGAAATATTTAAGTTGCTACAAAGAGTGAGCCCATCCCTCAGCCCCCATAGCTCTGCCTCGAAACTGTTGGTGATCCCGATTCTCCTAGAAAACCCAGCCACCCAATTGCCACTCTCATCCCGAACAACACCACCACAACCTGCTATACCTGAATTGCCCAATGAAGCCCCATCTGTGTTCAGTTTTTTCCAACCTCTTGGTGGCTTCTCCCATCACACTAGCTTGGTTGTACCGCCACTAGAAGCTTTAGAAGAGGAATAGCAATACATGAATTCCATGGTTTGGTTGGTTATCTCAGCAGCCAATCTTGGATTTTGTGATTTCCCATTGAAGACATAGTTGTTCCTACTCTTCCAAATATGCCAGATAGCAAAGGAAAACAACAACTTCCAGGGAGGGTGCCCATCAATGGCACTCTTGCTCAACTTCCCATTTAAACTCAACCAATCCTGCAAATCTGACCGCCAAAAGCCATGATTAGTATCCAGCACTCCTAGTTGTCTCCAAATAAGTCGAACCCGAGGACAGTCCCTTAATGCATGGAGTATAGTTTCTGCATCTCCTTGGCATATAGGGCACTGATTATCATTGCCCACTCCTCGCCTTACAAGGCAATCCTTCACTCCAATGCTATTATGGACACACTTCCACAGAAAATATTTGACACGAGGTAACATTGCTAGCTTCCATATCCAATTTGCCTTGAAGGGAAGATTGGTATCGTCTCCCATTGCAATCCCATAGGAACTCTTTAGATAAAAAATGCCCCTAGGATTTTCCACCCAAGCTAATCTGTCACTACCTCTACCTTGAAGAGAAACAGTAATGGCTTGAAGCATTAACTTACAATCCAATGGAAACTCAAAAGGTAGCTTATTCCAATCCCACCCCGAGTCTTGAATCACATCCTTAATTTCTAGCATGGATGCTTCTTGAGTTAAGGGACCTTGAATCAACTGCCGAATAGGACCTTGTTTCGTCCAATTTCCATACCAAAAATTGATCTTGCTAACCTTACCAACCATCCACCTATTACCCTTCATAAAAACCTCCCTTCCTTTTTTGATAGCTGTCCAAATGCGAGAGCATGGAAGTCTATCTGCATTACTAAAGTTGCACCTTCTGCTAGTACAATATTTTGCACCAAGAACTTTTGCCCATAAAGCATTTTTTCAGTGTATAATCTCTAATTTGACTTTGCAAGAAGGGCAATGTTCCCCCCCTTGGCTGTTTGCAGGCCAAGGCCACCTCTATCTTTCGGTTTGGTCACTTTAGGCCACCCAACCCAGTGGATTTTCCTTGCTGCCTCCGAAGTACCCCACAAGAAGTTTCTGTTAACCCTATCCAACCCGTCAAGAATCTCCCCGGAAGGTGGGCACACTGCATGACATAGGCTAGGATTGTTGCTAAGGAAGCTTGAATGAGGACATTCCAACCAGCCATGGAGAGTAAATTAGCCTTCCAGCCAGCTAGCTTTTGCTTTGCTCTATCTAGGACAAAATTATAGTCTTGGGAAGATGATCCGGGATGCTTAATAGGAATTCCCAAATATTTGCCAAAATTCGGAGTTGAAGCAAAACCCAAAACATCACAAAGGGACTCCTTGGTAGTATCATCCACATTAGGCGAGAAATACACTCTTGATTTGGCTTCACGAACAGTTTGCCCCAAACACCACAGAAAACATCAAGAACCTCTCTTATGGCAGCACAATTGGCATGGTCCACTTTTGCAAAGAACACCAAATCATCGGCAAAAAGTAAATGGGAGAAGGCTAGACCACTTTGCGAAGCTTTAACTGGCTGCCACTCTTTCATACTACATTTCTCTTCTATTAGTTGGCCAAGAAAGTCCATACAAAGGATAAAAAGATACGGGGATAAGGGGTACCCTTGCCTAATCCCTATCAAAGGGTAAATTGGGTCTAAAGCTTCTCCATTAAATATTATGGATGTTGACATGGTTGATACACAACTCATGATGATATCAATGAGTTCCTCTGGAAGATTTGCTCTAATTAACATATCCCTTATAAAATTCCATTCAAGCTTGTCATACGCCTTCTCCAAGTTGATCTTTAAAGCCATGTAGCCCACTTTCCCTCTCTTTCTACTAATGGTGTGTATGTGTTAGGACTCTGTATAGAGATTGTAATTGGGTTAGTAATAAGCTGTTAGATTGATTGTATAGGATTAGGGACTGTTGTATAGGTAAGCTAGTACAGGGGCTGTTGTACAGTTAGAATGTGGTGGGGGAAAAGTTAGTTAGAATGGTTAGTAACTGCCAGGAGGGTTAGTAATTGCCAGAGGGGTTAGAATTAGCTATAAAAGGACTTGTATCTTGTACATCAGATTCATAATAGAAATAATATCAGTTTCATTCTTTTTTATTCTTTAATTCTTCTCTCTATCTCTTCTCTATCCTAAGGAGGACTAGTTCCCTCGAAGCAACCACCCAAAATTCCCTATTCCACCATTAATTCTCATTTAGAAGCTTAACATTTGGTATCAGAGTAGTTCATCGTGGGCACCAATGGCTGAAACCAGATCAACAACACTTATCAATGAGACCATCGATTCACTCAAGAAAACCTCAGATTACCATACCCATGATATTCAAGAAATTCACCACAAGATCCATCAAATGAAGGAATTACATAGCTAGCATTTCCAAGAAGTTCAACAGCAACTTGGTGTGATTCTGCAGAAGTTGTCTAATTTTGATTTAGAGAAATCCTCAGTTCATACACCACGATCTAATGAAGACATTCCCTCAAAAAATACTTTGGCGTTGACATTTCCAAAATCTCTCAAACTGGAATTTCCTAAGTTTCGAGGAGAGGGACCGGCAGCTTGGGTGTATAAAGCAAATCAGTACTTCAAGTATTACAAAACCCCTGATCCTGAAAAGCTTTTAATGGCTGCGTTCCACATGGAAGGTGAAGCTTTAATATGGTTTCAATATGGAGAAGAAGCAGGTCTATTTGGGGATTGGTCAGCTTTCGTTCAAGCATTACAAGTGAGGTTTGGATGCACTGCTTATGATGATCCAATGGAAGCATTAACAAGATTGAGGCAGACAACTAGTGTGATTGCTTACAAAAGTCAATTTGAAGCTCTCTCAAACAGAATTAAAGGTCTCTCTGAGTCTCACAAACTCAGCTGTTTCTTGAGTGGACTTAAGGATGAAGTGAGATTAGCAATAAGAATGTTTGCCCCTCAATCTTTGAATGCAGCTTTTGGCTTGGCTAAAATTCAGGAGGAATACTTACTTAGCTCCAAAAAAGGATCTAAATCCTTTCAAGAAGTTATCAAACCTTCCATTCTTGGGGCACCTCCAAAGCTAGATTGGAAAGGAGAGCAGAAAATGAGGTTGCCACTAAGGAGGTTGACACCTGCTCAGATGGATGAAAGAAGGAAACAAGGTCTCTGCTTTAATTGTGATGAGAAGTACCAGGCTGGTCATCAATGCAAAGGTGGAGCAAAGGTGTTTTTGTTAGAAGGTTTTCCTCTTGCCAATGAGCCATCATCTCAATCCACGTTGTTAGAATTGGAGGACAATGAAGTGGAGGTTCAAGTGGAGCAAGAATTGGGGAATAATGCCTTAGAAGCTGAAATTACCCTCTATGCTTTAGTGGGTAGTCCTTCACCAAATACAATGAGGGTTAGAAGCAAGATTAAGGAATTGGGGTTAATTTCCCTCATTGATTCAGGGAGTACACATAATTTTCTTGATCTTTCTGTGGTGTTTACTCTGAAATTGCAGATAGATACTTCTCAAATGATGGAAGTGAAGGTGGCTAATGGGGCTATGATTAAAACTAAGGGTGTTTGTCCTGGTGTGTCCTTATGGATTCAAGGTCATCAATTTTTTGTTGACTTGAATGTTCTTTCTTTGGGGGGCTATGATGTGGTGTTAGGGACTCAATGGTTGAGCACCTTGGGGGAAATTTCATGGGATTTCAAATTGATGACTATGAAGTTTTGGTACCTGTAGAAATTAGTGCTGCTACAAGGGTTATTATCATCAGGGTTATTATCATCAGGGTCTTCCATTTTGGGAAGTGAGGAGATGTTTAAAAACCCCATCAAGAAGGGTTTAATCTTGCAAATCACCACACCTGAGTCAGGGGCAACAACAGCTTCAGGTCAGCTTCCAGCAGCTTTGCAAGATTTGCTCAATGAGTTTGGTGCTGTGTTTGAAGTTCCAGTTGGTCTACCACCCATCAGAGGGCATGAACATGGCATTACACTCAAGGAAGGAGCTCAACCAGTTTGTGAAAGACCCTACAGGTACCCTTATTATCAGAAATATGAGATTGAAAAAATTGTGAAGGAGTTATTAGAAGTAGGCTCAATTAGGCCTTGCCAAAGCCCTTTTTCATCACCTGTTTTGTTAGTTAGAAAGGCAGATGGTAGTTGGCGAATGTGCATAGACTATAGGTCTCTCAATAAGGCTACTGTGAAAGATAAGTTCCCTATTCCTGTTATGGATGAATTGCTTGATGAACTCCATGGGGCTAATATCTTTTCTAAACTAGATCTCAGGTCTGGTTATCACCAGATTAGAATGAAAGATGATGATGTGCATAAGACAGCTTTTCGTACTCATGAGGGTCACTATGAGTTCTTGGTTATGCCCTTTGGTTTAACCAATGCACCTTCTACATTTCAAGCCTTAATGAATGATGTTTTCAAGCCATTCTTGAGACACTTTGTTTTAGTGTTTTTTGATGACATTTTAGTCTTTAGCAAGAACTTACATGATCATTTAATTCATTTGAGAGCTGTTCTAGAAGTGCTTCTTAAACATCAGCTCTTTGCTAAGAAAACCAAATGTGTCTTTGGCTGTTCTGAGGTGGAGTACCTGGGGCATGTCATTTCTGGTGAAGGTGTCAAGGCTGATCCAAAGAAGACAGCTGCTATGCAGCATTGGCCAAGACCCCAGAATGTTAAGGCTTTGAGGGGATTTCTAGGCTTGACTGGATACTATAGAAAATTCATTAGAGGATATGGCTCCATTGCTCAACCTCTAACTGAATTGCTCAAAAAAGACTCATTTCACTGGAATGATGCAGCTGAATCTGCCTTCAATCAATTGAAAGAGGCAGTCTCTCACCCTCCTGTCCTAGCCTTACCAGATTTTACCAAGCCCTTTATTATTGAGTGTGATGCATCAGGGGTTGGATTGGGGGCTGTCTTACTGCAAAACATGAGACCTATAGCTTTCCATAGCCAAGTTTTGAGGGGTAAGAGTCTGCATTTTTCTACTTATGAAAAGGAGTTGTTAGCACTAGCTACTGCAGTGAAGAAGTGGAGACCCTATGTGCTTGGAAGTCCTTTTATTGTTCGAAGTTGGGACAACAAGTCTCTCTATTGCCCACTTTACCACCATTAGATGAGACAGGCCAAATTATTTCTGAACCTGTAGCTGTTCTACAAACCAGAACTAAGACTTTGAGATCCAGGTCTATTACTGAAGTTCTAGTACAATGGTTGGGCACGGCACCTGAGGATGCTACTTGGGAATCATTGTATCAGTTGAAGCTCAGGTTTCCTCACCTTATGGGCAAGGTCTTTTAAATGGGGAGGGGTATGTTAGGACTCTGTATAGAGATTGTAATTGGGTTAGTAATAAGCTGTTAGATTGATTGTATAGGATTAGGGACTGTTGTATAGGTAAGCTGGTACAGGGGCTGTTGTACAGTTAGAATGTGGTGGGGGGAAAGTTAGTTAGAATGGTTAGTAACTGCCAGGAGGGTTAGTAACTACCAGAAGGGTTAGAATTAGCTATAAAAGGACTTGTATCTTGTACATCAGATTCATAACAAAAATAATATCAGTTTCATTCTTTTTGATTCTTTAATTCTTCTCTCTATCTCTTCTCTATCCTAAGGAGGACTGGTTCCCTCGAAGCAACCACCCAAAATTCCCTATTCCACCATTAATTCTCATTTAGAAGCTTAACAGTATGACTTCCTATGCTATAATTGCATTATCAATACCCTTCCTTCCCGACACAAAGGCTGCTTGAAGAGGTGAAATCAGCTTCTCTAAATAAGGTCTCAATCTAGCAACTATGATTTTTGTCACTATCTTGTACATAGAATTATAGAGGCTTATGGGTCTATAATTTCCCAAAGTTTCTGGACCTTGAATTTTGGGAATGAGAGCAATATGTGTTTTATTCAAATAGTCAGGCATTCTCCTTTTAGCAAATATTCTCTTTACCTCATCCGTCACCGACTTACCCACTGTCAACCAAAATCTTTGAAAGAAGCCCGCATGAAGACCATCAGGCCTCGGGGCTTTATATGCCTTCAAAGACCACAAGGCTGCTTTAACCTCCTCATCCGACACCACCCCCCCCCCCCCCCCCCACTAAGTTCTTTTCCTCCTCTGTAAGGCTAGCTTGCCATTGGGTGGTGTAGGGTCCTTGCCGAGAGACACTAGAGAAAGAGGTTGTATAGATATCATTGAAACCATTCCTGATAAATGTTTTAAATTCCATCTCCTTATAAATCCACTCCCCCATTGCATCTTTAATAGCCAATATCTGATTTCGCTTCCTACGAATCAACGTTGAGGCATGATAGAATGCTGTATTCTGCTCCCCTTGAATCATCCAATTTACCCGAGATTTCATCGCCCAAAGCTCCTCCTCTTGTCTCAATATCGTGTCAAGTTCTTGTAACAAGTCTTTTTTAAGATTGAGAAGGAATGAAGATGGCCTAATTGAAACTGATTGCTGAATACCATTCAATCTAGCCATAATGTTCTTCTTCTTGGCAAAAATATTCCCGAATTGTGTCTTATTCCAAAGGGCAGCATCCTTAGTGAAGTTTTCTACAGCTTCAACAAAACTAAGTGTTTGCCCCCAAGCCTGTGAAACCACCTTTGGAAAGGTGAGGTCTATCAACCAACAAGTTTGGAACTTGAAAAGCCTATTTCTCACTACCCGGGCTGCGGGGAAGACATTAAGTAAAACCGGGCAATGGTCGGAATGACATCTTGTGAGGTGGACAACTTTTGCTTCAAGATATAAAAGGCATCAGTTTGGATTGACAAAAAACCTGTCTATCCTCTCTTGAATAAGGGCTTGAACTTCCCTTTTGTTAGTCCAAGTAAAACAAGGCCCAGAAAAACCAATATCCATCATATTACAATTATCTAAACAATCTTTAAAAAGAAGGGATCTATTAACACTAACAGCCCTTCCCCTAAATTTATCATCATTTAACAAGGGTTCATTAAAATCACCCACCAAAACCCAAGGCATATTGTGCAATTCTGCTAATTTATTTAAGTTATCCCATAAGATGTGCCTTTCGGCACTCCTAGGACTAGCATACACAGTAGTGAGTAACCAGCAGGAGTTGGAGTTTATTACCTTAACAATGGTGTGAATTTCTTGCTCAGTGCTGGCAAGTGAAGTGACCTCCACTCTGTCAGAGTTCCACAGCGTCCAAAGACCACTTGCATACCCAATAGTGTCTGTGTGGATAGCATTGTCAAAAGGCAGTCTGCCTGAAATCTCCCTTACTCTATCACCCCCAACTCTTGTCTCCATCAGAACCAGAATTGCCAGATTGTGATTACGAACCAGCTTTCTAACATGGGTTTGGAAGGAGGGCTTTGAAGCACCCTTGCAGTTCCATATTATGATATTCATGATGAATATGTGTTGTGGGGTGGGACACTCATCAAAAGGCGCCAACAGCTTCGCCTCCTCCCTCAAGTTCCATCCAATCCGTTGTAGCATCTCTTTCGTCTAACCCTCTCCTGGACACAGTGTCAGATTGTGTTGAAGCACACCCATTTCCATTTCCTGTGACAGCACATGGAAGTTGAACACCATCGTCGGCTGAAAAACTTGGACAAGCTTCGTGATGTGTTTGTTCCCCATGAGTAAGGTCAGTATCAGTGATATCTGAGGCAACGGTTTCCAAACTACTTCCGGTATTTCCACAACAACTCCCTCCAAATTTATAGCCCATCTCTGGCCATGGCAAGCTTGAGAGCTAAAACTCAACAGAAGTTCTCGGCTTTGAGCCTCCGTCGCTTCCCTTATATGGCTTTCCATTCCGAAATGGCTGATCACACGGCCTTGGCACAGACTTTATACCCTCTTACTCTTGGGTGGAAGGCATTTGAGAAGTGTTTGATAAAGATTTTTTAGTGTTTGATGAAGCTTCTTTTGAGACCCTAGCTCGTCCAGTCCCTTTTTTACCCTTGCTTGGGTAGCTCAGTGTGTTTGTCTTAACTGAACTCAGCGTGTTTGTCTTAGCTGAACTAGCTATCTCCTTCCCTTTGTTGGCATTCGGCCCATTTGCAAAGTCTGGGCTTTGGTTTGAGGTGTGGGCCTGCTTATTGAAAGCCTTCCCTAAGGTTGTGGTGGCACTCACCACTTGGGCTTCACTTAAGATTCTTGGGCGGGAATGCTTTCTTTCGGCCTCTCTCATAGGCCCATTTAAAGAGTTAACCTTCCCTGAAGCTGCCAAAGTCCTTATCTCTTCGTCCTTCAATCTTTTATCATGTTTCATATGACTATTGTCCACCATAGCATGGGTCCCTCCACTCCTCTACTGTTTTGTCCCCGTTTTCTTTCGCTCAACCATAATCCACGGCCCATACGTACCTTCCTGCTCTTTGTCATGTGCACTCTCATGCACGTCCTTGCTAGGTCCCTCCATATCTCCTGCCTGTTCAGATGCATGCTCATTGCATGCGTGATTTTCCACACTACCACCAACCACCATTCCCTCCTCCGTTGAAGCCGATCTAGGTAGAACGGTGTACGGATAATTAATCTTCCTATGTCCAATTCTTCCACAAGAAAAGCATAATTTCTAGATACCATCATAGCAAACAGGTTGCTCAAACTTTCCGATTAACACTGCCGTTATTAATGGTTTTTCAACGTCTATTTAGACACACAACCTCGCAATCTGCCCTCTAGCTTCAGTGGCAATGTGCGTATCAACCCTAAGAACATTGCCAATGGACTTCCCGATATGGAGGAGAGCTTCAAAGTTGTAGTACTCTATAGGAAGCACATTGAGCCTTACCCAAACTACTACAGAGGTAACATTCGCCGTGGCTGGCCGGAAATTTGGCTCCCAAGGTCTAATGGAGAGAAAATGCTCACCTATAAACCATGGCCCTCTTTTCAGAATATTTTCGTAATCCTCTCTCAATGAAAGCCGAGTGAGAAAGAATCCATGTCCCAAGTCCACACAGTCCAATCTCCCTGCTGGTTTCCACAAAGTTAACAACCTGTTTTGAATGAAGTTGAACCCAACCGTCCTTCCATAGACCTTGACAATGAGGGCTTTAGACCATGGTGTTCTGATTTGCTGTTTGAAACCTTTAGAGAACTTGATAGCAGCCAGACCTTCACGGATATTCTCTATTTCCTCATCCGAGTCTGCTTCTTCATCCATCAAGTCGCCAAACCAGAAAGCCTGCGTAAATGCACTTGGTATTTCACCAACTAGTTTGTCCTTAAAAGAGGTTGAGCCACCCCAAACCTCTTGGCCAAAGTTTGGTGGATCTGAGCTTGCTTCTTGCCCACCTTGGAATCCCACATGGTTTACATCTTTTACCTTTTTTTTGCTCCGAGCCACTTGTTCTTGTTCTTCCACTTAAGGAAAACCGTTCAAAGTAACAGCTTATCTTTGGTCTCCAATGGGTTAATGTCATTTATCTTTCTTTTGAGCTTCAATCTATTGTTTAGGTACTAATGACATGGTGGCCTTGTTGGCATTCATTTTCCGCACGACCTCTTCTTGTCTTGTCATGTTTTAAACTTTATAAATTAATTATTTGACCCAATAGTGTTTATAACAAATATGCCCAAAGTTCAAATCTTCCTTCACCAACCATTGAATTATATTATAAATAAAATAAAAACATTATTTTGAAATATTGACTTGATAAATCACATAGATCAATTAAAAAAAGGGTAAATTCCATTAACTACCTGTTCGCGTAAAATAATCTGCAAGCGCACAAAATCGTAACAAGTAGTAAAGTGTTTTTAGAAAACGAATGTCGAACCCACAGAGATTAACTATGTTATTGAATACTGAAATTTACTAAATTAATTACTATTTGGAAAATCGAAAATAAAAGGGACGTTCAACTATCTAAATTAAATTAAACTATCTAATAAAAATAAATCTAGCAAAGCATAAAAATCTAAAAGTGTAAAGAAGAAAATATGATAAGAATGGATCTAGAGCGGTTGATTTCACCTAACAAATCCCACACAATTTATTATTCCTAATTATTAAATTCTAATGATCTCCCATTGATGATTAAAAATTCCATAATTATTCAATATCTTCTCTTGAATAATATCAAAAATGTCTTCAACTAACAATTCCATATCTCTATGCGAATTTAATTAATTGGAGACTCATTATGTACTTTGAATTTTCTGAAAAATCACACTAATCGTGGTAAAGCATCTCTACTTTCGCTCAACTAATGGTGTTTAATTCTAGAACTAAAATAACAAATCACCTCTCGGTCTCATTGTCATTCAATTGATCAATCAATAAGTCGTAAAAAGAAATATTAAGCATTAAGAATAAGAATTAAACACTCAATCATGGAAATATTAAAAATAAAATAACTCAGAATATAAATTGTGTGTTCATTGCTAGACTACATCAATGCTCTAGAAAATAAAATTTAGTTCATAATCAAATTGAAAAGAAAACAAATAAAACTTATGTCTTTCATCTGAATTGGTTGATCAACATGAAACTCTCGCCTTTGTCCTCAGATCCTCCTCTTCAGAAAGACTCCTAAAAAAATACTTCAATGCAGCACCCTCCTTTCCTCTCAGGTTTCCTGCCCTCTCTTTTTTCCCTAAAGAGCCTTTAAATAGGTCAAGGAATCCTATTCCCGTTTGGAGAAAATCCCAGATTTTTAGGCTTCACTTAACCGACGATTTGACCCATTTAACTTCAGAATTCGGGCTTTTGGTAAACTACAAAGTTGTAGCCCTTTAAGTTAACTTTCCATCGCAACTTGAATCACCTCGATTGGACATCTGAGCCCAAAGTTATGCCGAAATTACTAACTGATGTGCAGACTGGAATCCTAATCCGAATTGGACTTGGATTTGGTGCAAACTTCTTTTGATTCCTTACTCCAACTGGAATTAAATTAAATTGGGTTGGTCTTCTCTTGAATTCATGCCTGGCTGGATGTAAGTTGATTTGATTCAATTGACCTATCCCCACTTTGCATTTAAAGCCCTTGTATTAATCTGAAATCTTCTCATTTCTTTAAAGCACAAATGAATGGATAAATAAAAATAAAAATCAAATCAAATCAAAAGAAATAAAGGAAAACTAACAAATTTAATAAGTAAGAGGATAATAAAAATCATGTAAAAATTACACTTATCACTACCCCTGAGGTTTGGGCAAATATCAAGAAGGTCCAAAAGATTTCAAAACTGACCACTTTAGTCCCTAAAGACAACTTTGTCCCTAAACACCCTTAGCCCTCAGTTAGCTTCTCTCTCTTCCCAGTAACTCTCTCTTCCTTCATCTTGAATGTCCTTGGTGGCAGTCCATCAAATAAGAAAGTCATTGAATTTGGTGGAAACAAAGTTCATTAGAGGAATCCTATGAGCAGCTGATCATCTAGGAGTCCAAGTCACTATCAAAAGTCCTTATGTATTGTATTGTTTGGGTAAATACCACTGGTGCTTCATCCAAAAAATAAAAAAATAAAATAAATACCACTAGTGCGTCAAAATAAATGCAGACTTTGAAATTGTTAAGGAACCACAACTAGTATAACTAAGTCAGCCACACCGTAGGACTAGGACTAGATAAATCTCACCTTCGTCCCTCTCGTCCTTCTTCTCTCATTAGTTCACTTCGTCCCCCCCCTCTCTCTCTCTCTCTCTCTCTCTCTCTCTCTCTCTCTCTCTCTCACACACACACACACACAAACCTTAGATCTTTTCTCTCTTCAATTCACTCATCCCTCTGTCTCACTAACCTTAGATTTGCCATAACCACCACCTCAGCAGCAAAATCCAAATCCAAAAAACCTAGCAACCCCACCACCATATATCAATCCACAACCACCCCACTACAAATCTACCCATATAAGAACCCATCACCGCCATCGACCACAAAACCCAGCCAAATCCACTGCAACAAAACTCAAATCCTTAAACAAAACCCAAATCTAAAAAACCTATAGTAAACCCACCACTCCATTAGATCCCATAACCACCACTACAAATCCAACCCACATTGAAACCCACCACCACCGACCATAAACCCAAAAACCCACAACAAACCCACCATACATCAGAACCCACCACCACTGAAAAACCCACAACAAACCAAAACCCAACATTGGCCACCCACAACCACGGCCCAGAACCACTAAACCCACAAACCACTGCTGTGAAAAGAAGAAAGAGACAATGAAAGGGTGAGCAGAGAGAGAAAAGTGGGTTGGGTTTGAGAGAGAGAGAGAGAGAGAGAAGAGATAGGTTTGAGAAAGTAAAATAAAATGAGTAACGGAGGCTAACATAATTAAGATTAAATTGTCTTTAGGACTAAAGTGGTCAATTTTGAAATGTCATGAACTTAGTTGCCATTAGCCCAAACTTCAGAGGGTGTGAATGAAATTTACCAAAAAAAAAAAAAAAATTGAATGTCTAACTTTTTCCAAAATTTGTCTTCCTCTTGTTTATAAGACAAAATTTAAATTTGCATCTACCCATGGTAATTATTCTTTGTCGTCAAAATGCTTATATGACTTGAAAATTAATTAATCCCACAATTCTCTTTTTACAATAATCATCTTCTACATTTTACATATGATCCATAGCCTACAGTGAGTATCACACAAATCATATACAGCAAGCCATGGCCTTCCCTCTAGAGGCTCCTGGACCATCATTTTACTCACCAAAGTCACTATCTCAGCTGACCCCAAAGTTCATTACCATGTGTGGCCAGAAATCACTCCCACAAAATTACGTGGACAAGGCAAAAAAAATAAATAAAAACATAATCACACAAAATATACCAATATGGCAAAATTATCCTACACAAAATACAAACCATGATATTGGATGTGGTTCCTTATCCCCATAGATTACATTTACGCTGCACCCACCATTGACAACTCAGTCCCCTTCTCTAAACTCTTCCATCTCTTCCCACCAAAACCCATAACCAAGAAGCTCACAAACCATGGATTCTCTACCATTGAACCAATCTCTCTCTCACCTCAAACTCTCTCCCAAACTCTTTACTTTCCCTTCTTCTTTTCCTTCCCAACAATCTCTCACCCTCAAACCAAACCACACCAACCCCACTAGTTTCACTCTCTTTGCTACCCAAAACCAAGAAGAAACACAAAAAACACTTCCAAAAATCACCAACAACAACATCAACAATTTCGACAATTTTAAAGAAGACGAGTCCTATGGCGAAGTGAGCAAAATCATAGGAAGCAGAGCAGTTTCACAAGGTGGGTCCTACTCCTACGGGATGGAGTACTTGATAGAGTGGAAAGACGGTCATGCCCCTTCGTGGGTCCCATCTGATTACGTGGCAAAAGATGTAATAGCCGAGTACGAAACGCCATGGTGGAACGCAGCCAAGAAAGCCGACGACTCGGCTCTGGCTCGGCTCTTAGCCGCCGAAGAAGATTTTCGCGACGTGGACGCTGTGGACTCGGAGGGACGCACGGCTCTTCTCTTCGTATCTGGGCTCGTCTCCGAGCCGTGTATGAAGCTTTTAGCCGAAGCCGGCTCGAACTTTGACCACAAAGATAGCAGCGGCGGCTTAACGGCTATTCACTTAGCGGTTGGCTATGTTAAAAAACACAAAACATTTGTTGTTTGGTAGGGAAGTTTAATAATATGTTTTCAGTTTTTAAATAATATTACATGTGTTTTTATTATTTTATACAATTTTTTATTTGCACGTATTTTTAAAAAAATACAAATAACATTATTAGAACAACATTACCAAACGGCTCCTTAATATTCAAAAAATATATATTTATACTTTTTTTTGGGGTTAATTGCACCCTTTTTTTCGTTAATTTCACTTTACCGTTAAAGTGCAATTAGATTATATAATCGAGCTATATTCCTCTAATTTATCTCATAGTGGAATGAATAGAAAGGCCCAAAATTCCCAGTCTGTAGGCTGTCATGGCCCAAAGTAGCTCAGGTTACTCAACCCTTAAAGAGCCCATACACTGTCCAATAATGCCAATTTTTAAAATTATAATATCCGCCGACATTGTACTCACTAAACCACTGTCCTAGTGCCATTTGGCCCAAAGTCTGTGTAAAACAAGCTTTTGCCCTCAGCAATGAACTTTGGGCCATGACAATTTTTTATTATTATATAAAATATAAATTAAGAAAATTGAGTTTCAAAACATTCAATAATATTGTGATAAAACATAAATATTATACAACAAAATGAATATTATAAATAGATTATAAAAAACATAAAAATTATTTCAAATGAATTTGCAAAGTATCCACGCATCACGTGGGAAATTATCTAGTATTCCTAATAGCATAACAAACATTCGTTATTTCGACATTGTTAGATATGATTTCTGTAAATGTTAAGTGTATATTATAAGAATTTAAATTGTACTATTTTTAATCAAAAGCTATAGAATATGATCCGTTTGCTCCTTTACAATGGCAAATAGTGGTTTGTTAATTGGTAGTGCCATCTAGCTCTCCCCCTTCCAAAATGGATGTGATATAATATGAGTACTTGGAAACAGAAATTGGTAATTCAACCTATATCTTCTATGCTATTACTATTGACTTATATAAGTGTATAAATATGGATTCAAAATACAATCATGAGATTGCTTCATGAGTTCATTCTTGGGATTGAGATTGCTTGATTCGTGGAATAGAAATCAAAAGGTTGATATGATGCAAAACCTTTGATTAGATGGCTTAATATATTACTTGGTTAATAATAAGAAAACTCTCTCTTCCTTCATCTTGAATGTCCTTGGTGGCAGTCCATCAAATAAGAAAGTCATTGAATTTGGTGGAAACAAAGTTCATTAGAGGAATCCTATGAGCAGCTGATCATCTAGGAGTCCAAGTCACTATCAAAAGTCCTTATGTATTGTATTGTTTGGGTAAATACCACTGGTGCTTCATCCAAAAAATAAAAAAATAAAATAAATACCACTAGTGCGTCAAAATAAATGCAGACTTTGAAATTGTTAAGGAACCACAACTAGTATAACTAAGTCAGCCACACCGTAGGACTAGGACTAGATAAATCTCACCTTCGTCCCTCTCGTCCTTCTTCTCTCATTAGTTCACTTCGTCCCCCCCCTCTCTCTCTCTCTCTCTCTCTCTCTCTCTCTCTCTCTCTCTCTCACACACACACACACACAAACCTTAGATCTTTTCTCTCTTCAATTCACTCATCCCTCTGTCTCACTAACCTTAGATTTGCCATAACCACCACCTCAGCAGCAAAATCCAAATCCAAAAAACCTAGCAACCCCACCACCATATATCAATCCACAACCACCCCACTACAAATCTACCCATATAAGAACCCATCACCGCCATCGACCACAAAACCCAGCCAAATCCACTGCAACAAAACTCAAATCCTTAAACAAAACCCAAATCTAAAAAACCTATAGTAAACCCACCACTCCATTAGATCCCATAACCACCACTACAAATCCAACCCACATTGAAACCCACCACCACCGACCATAAACCCAAAAACCCACAACAAACCCACCATACATCAGAACCCACCACCACTGAAAAACCCACAACAAACCAAAACCCAACATTGGCCACCCACAACCACGGCCCAGAACCACTAAACCCACAAACCACTGCTGTGAAAAGAAGAAAGAGACAATGAAAGGGTGAGCAGAGAGAGAAAAGTGGGTTGGGTTTGAGAGAGAGAGAGAGAGAGAGAAGAGATAGGTTTGAGAAAGTAAAATAAAATGAGTAACGGAGGCTAACATAATTAAGATTAAATTGTCTTTAGGACTAAAGTGGTCAATTTTGAAATGTCATGAACTTAGTTGCCATTAGCCCAAACTTCAGAGGGTGTGAATGAAATTTACCAAAAAAAAAAAAAAAATTGAATGTCTAACTTTTTCCAAAATTTGTCTTCCTCTTGTTTATAAGACAAAATTTAAATTTGCATCTACCCATGGTAATTATTCTTTGTCGTCAAAATGCTTATATGACTTGAAAATTAATTAATCCCACAATTCTCTTTTTACAATAATCATCTTCTACATTTTACATATGATCCATAGCCTACAGTGAGTATCACACAAATCATATACAGCAAGCCATGGCCTTCCCTCTAGAGGCTCCTGGACCATCATTTTACTCACCAAAGTCACTATCTCAGCTGACCCCAAAGTTCATTACCATGTGTGGCCAGAAATCACTCCCACAAAATTACGTGGACAAGGCAAAAAAAATAAATAAAAACATAATCACACAAAATATACCAATATGGCAAAATTATCCTACACAAAATACAAACCATGATATTGGATGTGGTTCCTTATCCCCATAGAATTATTCATCATTAATAACTTGACACTTTAGATAGTTGTGAATTTTGTTGTGACTATAGACTTATTGTTACTTAATAGTGTAAAATTTACTGTCGTTCAAGTTATGACAAATCTATGTTTCTTGGAAATCGCAGAAGATATTTGATTTCACTACAAAGCTATTCATTAGTTATGATGCTGAAAATTCACCTATGAAAATGAGCGAGAAGTTCACTAATATCCTAGGAGGTTTCATGTCATTTCCCTTGAACATCCCTGGTACTACATTCCATAAATGTTTAAAGGTAATCAAAATAATGAGAAAGTACAAATTTATCCGAAAAATATTCATTTGAAATGACTTAGATTCATTAATTTAAATTTCACTTTTCATTTTTTAGGACCGAAATGAAGCATTGAGTATGTTGAGGAAAATATTTAAAGAGAAAATCAATTCACCAAAAAAACATTTTGAAGATTTGCTTGATCAAGTTATAAATGACATGGATAAGGAGAAATTCTTATCAGAAGACCTCATCATCAATGTGGTTTTTGGGCTCTTATTCGCTAGCTTTGAGTCCATTTCAGCAGCATTATCGTTAACTCTCAACTTACTTGCCGAGCATCCTGCAGTTTTACAAGAGTTGACGGTATGTAAATGTACAAGAACATTTTTTTAGCACACCACACTGATCATGTATCATTTGTTAGCATCTTGCAATTTTACAAGACTTGTAACCTAACACTGATCGTGTATCATTTGTTAGGATGAGCATGAGGCAATTCTTAAGAATAGAGAGAGTCCAAATTCCATACTCACATGGGATGAATATAAGTCGATGACCTTTACTCATCAAGTTAGTTCTACAATCTCTGCATGTTTTTTTCTCTCGTCAAGGTGTTTGATGATTCTAGTTATCATACAAACCCAAATATTTTGTTGTGTGGAAATTATAGGTAATCAATGAAGCTCTTAGGTTGGGAAGTGTTGGTCCTTGGTTACTACGAAAAGCACTGAAAGATATTGAATTTAAAGGTATGTTCTCACATGCATATATTCGATTCAATGTCTTCATATATATCCAATTAAAGTGTAAATGATTGGCCAAGTGCGTACCAGGATATACAATTCCAGCTGGTTGGACCATTATGCTTGTAAATTCTGCTATTCAATTAAACCCAAACACATACAAGGATCCACTTGCTTTCAATCCATGGCGCTGGAAGGTATGTAGTTGTAGCCTTATTGAAAGAAATAGATGATCCAACCACATATAAGATACTTGTTTTCCCTCATATTATTGCTGTTTATTCAGGACAATTTCCTTGACAACATTTTTATAAATGCAACAGGATCTTGACCCATTGTTTGTATCTAAGAATTTCATGCCTTTTGGAGGAGGAATTAGACAATGTGCTGGGGCAGAGTATAGTAAAACGTTCTTGGCTACCTTCCTCCATGTTTTGGTCACCAAATATAGGTAATGTGTTCCCCTTTACGATCTAACTTGTGCAATTGTTGTAACATAATGTTTGCTGCCGGGTTTGTCATGGGATAAAAGAAACCTCTCAATTGAAATTGATCTATTTCATGATTCAAATAAAAAAAAACCATAAAATTAAAGATTTTTTTTTTTTTATTATTCGATTGTCGGGGAATGTGGGATTTGAACTTTGGACATCTCTGTTAAAAATACCAGGAGAGTGCTTATTGAGGTACAACTAAATAAAATCTTATCACACCGTAAATAAAATCTTAATTGTAATATGGATAAATTTAAGATGCAACTAATATGCAATATCCTACCCCACTGAACCTCTGTATAAATTTTTTTTTTTCTTTTAATAGGTGGACAAAGGTCAAGGGTGGAACCATTGTTCGAAATCCTAT
>JARYZH020001899.1:0-21003 GCA_030021035.2 Notholithocarpus densiflorus | reverse complement strand
TTTTGTATCAAAGAAATGGTCCAGAGAAACTTAAGATGATATCCATATTCCATTAATTTCAGCAACCACTGCCCTTGATGTATCTTGACTAAACTTCTGTGATACTATCCACAAAAAATCATTAACTAGGCAGTGAGGAAGAAGTGGAATTATAGGCTCTTCTGATATAATTCAATCACAGGAGAGAACCAGCAGAAAGTAACAACTTGCCTACAATAAGAAATTGGTCCAAAGCACGGTGCTAAGAGAGGGCATACAATCCTCCGAAGGCCAGAACAGAAGTACCTCAATAAGACTAGTTAAAGGCTACAATATGGAATCTTCAAGATCCAAGAGACTTGCCTGACTTTCTACCACCATCAGGCACAACAGTGAGAAAGGGCCAGCCAAATTCATCTAATCAACATACATATATAATAAACTAATAGAATACAGCTAATTTAAAAATCAATTCAGTAATATAATATGGCTTCAATGGACCTTCTAATTGAAGATGAAATATTATCATAAACGTAAAAGATGTGTAAAATATTACTCTTATAATATTTCAAGATAATAACAAAAAATTTTCCCTAATATATTTACATGCACATGGCTTATGCTGGGCATGTAAATATAGATATTTTGATGTGAACTGTACCCCTTACTTTGTCAACTAAGCCGATTGAAATTAAATTCAAACCAGAGATCTGACCAATCACTCAAACCTCATAAGGAGTAATCTGCTAATGCAAAGGTCATTGAACAATATTATGAAACAATTGATCAAATGATCAAATAAGTCTGATTGAACAGCAAACCAATAAGACATGAATACAAGGATATAACAAACTTAAAAATCACGTTTTCTACAAATGATGAAGTTCTTCATCCAGATTACAATAGAACATTAAAAAAAAAAAAAAACCCCAAAAGTTACCATAAGGAGAACCATCATACTCCATACAACCAATCAGTTCCTACCAAGCGGCAGTGATCTACAAGAATATGTTTCCTTAAAATTGGACTTCCTTGATGATGTAAATATTGAAGCATACACTTCCTTCGTAGCATTAGCCGGTGCCAAATCCACTGCCTTAAACCGCTTCACTGCGCCATTACCAACTCCCTTAACACCAACCTCACCATTCACAACCTTCCCATTTCCCTCCACTTGCCGAAACCTTCACACCACAGCCTTCCATCAATCCCATACTTCTTACACCACTCAACATGGCGCCTCCAATCCAATATCCTCTTCTCCATTCGTTCTTAACAATTAGATACCTTCCATAAATATAATTGCCTCATGAAGGCTGTACTTGTTAAAGTAAAAGGGGTTAAAAGTAAAAGAGAAATATAAATTCAACCTGATCGGCTACTTTGAGTCTTTGACTCATTTTCGGATAGCTTCCTCCTCAAATCTTTAAGAGCATCTACAACTTCTGAATCAGGTGTGCTTTAACAATTTACCTTGAAAAGAAGTAGATCTGGTGAAAGATACTGGTGAACCACATTTGGCATCACTATTCATTATAATCTTATTATAAATATATTTTTAAGTTCCCTCCACACCACCCCCGGGCGCCATGTAGCCAGTGGATTCAATCCCCTTCCAATCTATTCTTATGAGAAAACAAGAAGTATGTTTTTGAGCCAGAGCTCGTGGCCCCCTGTGGGAAGGGGGTGGGGAGGTGAGCATAAGAAACCAGGAAAAACTCCCGACATAAAAACCATGACAAACATTTTATTGATATTTCGACTCTCAACTTTCAAATCAAAGTCACTTTCTAAGAATAAATTAACTTGATTTAAAAATTGAAGAACAAAATTGACACAATTATAATTGAGAGTGACCTTGATTTTCAAAGTTGAAGAACAAATTTGATAAAATTTAATGTAAAAGGCAAGAATTGAAACTGTGACAAATATAGAAGGACCAAAATAGTTTGTTGGCCAATTATTAATTAGGTACAATACTACAATTAGGATCAGGCTTTTTAACTGTAAATTCCTAAAAGATGTACGATATATAAAAGGTATACATATATATAAACCTATGATGGTAAAAAATTAAAATACCACGAAAGGACCTGAACCTCTTTATTTTTCTTATTCATTTACTTACAAAGTTAAGCTTCAAACCGATTTGGAGAATGTCCTTTATTCATTACGTGCTGATTTATAAAGCTTATCTATGTGTCTTTAAAAAGCAATCAACTGACTCATTAAAAAAGTCTTGTGACCAAGACTACACATGGATGCTCTTTTCTAATTTCTACTTTCTATTTTTCTGTTCTTATCGCTTAATGTTGATTCCAAGAAAACTCGATGTGCTGATTCCTAAGTCCTATCACTTTGTTTTATTATTCTTTTGTAACTCAAACACAAATTAGAGTAATTAGAGTTTATTGTCCTGCATCACCAAGATTAACAAGAACTATCTATTTTGACCAAAACAAAATCTCTAAGGAAAAGAATGCATACTGCTCCATGTGCTGCATGCTGCTGTTTATTATCAGAAGTGACAACCCAAACTTTGGGGCATCCATCCTCCTTCAAAGCTGCAACCTGTAACAATATTAGCCAAAAAAAAAAGAAAAAGAGAGAACAAAATTACACATGAAACTGGGAAATAAATACAAACACAAAATCCATAAGGAGAACTTTTTTATATATATTATTGGTAAGCTATATGCAACTAGTGGGTCTTAAACCCACGATCTTACCCTTCACCTTGCTCTTACAATGTTGGAGGAATCATTTGAGTTAAAGCTCGACTGGCCCATCAGAGAACAAATTTTTCTAACAAGACTCTCATAGAAAATGTTTGAACAAGGGTAACCGTGTCAGGTGTAAAAATGAAGTCATGTGGCCCACAACTGAGATTCTAATTTTCTTTATAAGTATTAAAAGAATAGATAAACAGCATGATTATGCAATATTCTCTCATGAATTACAAGGGAAACTCAGGAGAAAAATGAAATCAAAAGAGATCATAATGTATACTGCCCAAAATGCACAGATTACAACTGCAATTCCTGATAATAAAAAATTCTCTTTTTTTACCTACTGTATTGCATGCGTGATTTAGTTCCATGAAATGTGACTCCTAGGTATAGAAGAGAGGTGAGGCCCCTATTGACAGAACCTCCATTGTTCTCAAAATTTTTCACTTTTTAGGACCTCATAATGAAGGTTACAGCAATACAGTCCACACTAAGATTTTTCAATGCCAGCTAAGGAAATTGTAGCCCCATATAAGTGGGGAAGATTTTCTTCACGTTACAGTGACTTTAAATTATTATAGGTTGATTATGATTTGAGAAGTGGACAAAAAATTAAGAGGGAAAGAAAAAATTAGTCAAAGTAAGCAGGACTACAATAGTAGCATAACTTATATTCATAACATGGACGAATGGAAGAGACAACCAACTAACAAAAAATAATTCAACATGGCAGTCCAATCCACGTATGTAAAACAATAATTTCTATCTAAACCAGAGCACAGATCTGGAATTCTACCAGTTCAATATTATCCATACCTCTTTTCAATCCATGCATCAGCACATGATTCACCAGAGTATACTATGTCGACACTGCCACATTATGAATTTTCAAAAATTAAATGAATCTTATCAACAATATGGAAATATCATGCCCCAGATAAAATAGAGGATTAAGATTAAAATCTTGACTTTTAATATAACCTTTATGATGACAAGGAGTCATAACCACACCCAAAAGGAAAAACAAAAAGCAAAGCAGTGTCATAGCATCTGAAGGGACAGATAACCGTTCAATATAAAGTCGATTTGCAGGTCCTTGGCTTATTTGTCATATCAAAGGAAGCTACTTGCACAGATACTGGCCGTATACAAAGCAGAATAATTAAGCCAGTACATCTTGCCAGACCAGGAAACAGAAACAATTCAAGGGTAAGATGGGACTAACATGTGATCTGGCCTTAATACAGGTAAATCATATATTAATACAATAACCTCTGCACATAAGTGAAAAAAAAAAAAAAATCCATGGACACAAATTCAATTAGTTTTATTGAAACAATATGAAAGTCATATAGATACTGAAGAATTAGAACATTTTGCATAGACGTGTTTGTTCATTTTCATATATTATTACATAAATATCAAAATGTGATTACTTAAGTAAAGCTATTACCAATGAAAATGTCTTTATTCTATAAATAAGCTTCATGAAGACTAGGAATCATCTTACATAGGAATACAAAAAATGTAAGAAGGGACATGGATTAATATATGTACTATATAGATAACCATAACCAAACAGATTTTCTTTTTACTTTAATTCCAACAAACAAACAAACTTAAGATTGTATGGGAATATCATGCAATTTAAGAAAATTTTTTTTTTTGATAAGTGCAATTTAAGAAATTCATAACTATAGCTAAGGGTTATAAATAGTACCCAACAAAATTTTCCTTGTGTGTAGGGAGTCACGACATCATGGCATCAAATACAACTACCACTTTCAAATGTTTCAAACAACATAGTGAGGTAGAAGTTGCAAATACAAACAGAAAATTATAAATAAATAATAAAAAAAGGGTCGTACCCACTACCCAGTGCACAAAACTCTCACTTTTATAGGCCCTGGGAGAGGTCATGGTAGGTAGCCTTATATGCAATTTTTAATTTATTAGTTGTCAGTGTAGTTTACACAGTACGTATGAAATTTTAGGTAAACATTATGCCATTCATTAGGTAACTATTAGATTATGTGACTCACTGAACATTTACATTGCTTTTGAAAAAAAAAAAAAAAAAAAATTGTTAAAGTTACACATGCACCCAGTGGGTCTTGAACCCACATGACCTTACCACTTCTCCCTTACTCTTACAAGAAGAGGAGGTGCCATTTGACAAGAACTCGCTACATAGTTTGCTCTCATTAAGTATAACTTAGCAGTAAACCCTGTACCAAACCCCATATATTGGCATTCCTTTTTTCAAGAGACTATTTAGAGATAGTCTGATTCAACCATATACAGCTCCCCATCCCCACCCAGCAGGGTTTACAAAGAAATTTCAAGAACTACTGTAGAACTAGATAAAATGACATAGTCATATCAAATAGTAAATTATATATATCCAGCTAATTAACTCAACTAAACTTCAGTTCCAACTGATTGGGGAGCCTTTTAGTATCTAACCAGCATGTCAATCCAAATCTGCCATGATTCTGGAATTAGAAATTCAAATTTTTCAACTCCAGTTATAACCCGAGGTTTATGTGGCATATTTGGAGTCCCAGGAACAAGACAACGAGCAGAATTTTGGTACATCTTGGAGCAAGAAATCTCTTGGGTTAATGGAACTTATAATTAATAGAAAAGAAGGAAAAAGGGGAAAAAAGCACAAATATCTTAAGCTTATAGGAAGCCAGCACAAATGAATAACAATAGGAAGTGACAGTGACACCAAACCAATCATTTTCCGTAATCTTTTTCAGTATTGTAAAATTAAATTTCTACATTCAGCTTATACTCAAACTATCTCCATTATGTAGGTCATTTTACTACAAATCTACTCAAAGTTACGAGTGCAGAGTGTGTTTGAACTTCATGCACGAACCTTATCTCAACCATTATTTGGGTCATTTTACACAAAATCTTCTACATTAAAAAGTGTTTTCAACTGAAAAATATTAAAAAAGGCTTTGACACACAGTATGGTCTTCTACAATTGATTCTCATTCCTTCAGAGTGCCTTTGACACATGCAGAAAAACCTAATGGGGTTATTTGTGAATTGTGATTATGATGCGAAACTCTGTGGCTTTGTAGCCTGTTAGAACTAGCTGGAAAGTGAGTTTCTTAGAACAATTGATAGGTGGTTAAGCACCTCTGCAAGAAGGACATAGTTCTCAAAGAAAAGCTCTCAGGCTTATTTTCAATGTATATCAAAGCTAAAACAAACACAATAACGGCGACAACTTATAGTCTTGTGTAGAATTAAATGACAGTATTTTTGGAAATATTAAGGATGTCTTGTAGTTAGTTACAGCTGTAACAGTTTTAGATGTTGTTACAAATAGTTAGGCAGTTGCAACTTGTAACAGAATCAGATAGGAGTTTGTTGAACTTAGCCACATGGCAGCATACAAATTCAGTTAGTTAAGGCTTAGGGCAGTTAGTACTTGAGTCCCTAGCTATAAATAGCCAGTGATATACTTGCAACTCAGTTTTAGATGAGAATACAGATTTTAGCCTAAGTGCTAGTTTCAAAGAGGTGCTTTTGAAGAGTTGATTTCCCATTCTTGTGCTTCTAAACAACTTAGCCCCTTAGTTTCATTTCAATTCCTGCTTGATTTAGATTTGTTTGCATCAGATTATCAAATGCTATCTGATTATCTTCATCCAGTTCATCTTCAGATGTATTTGCATTAAAAGCTTGTACCATCCATCTTAGAAAAAAAAAACTATCAAAAAAGTAAATATTTCTTTTCTTTTCTTTTTTTTGGGGGGTGGGAGTGAAGGTTCAATAGTATATGAAATGTTCTCTTTATGGATGTAATGTACATAAGAGTTCAAAAAGATCATAGTATATACTTTATAAGAATCTCCTCATAAACTCATAGAAGAACACAGGTACAAACACTCTTAGCACATACTGTATATTATAAGTTCATCCACTGGCTTTGTCGAGCAATATCAAGATACCCATTCATAAAGTGTTTCTTCAACTTCATCCAGTAGCCACATACTTTACCAACCATCGACAAGCAACACAGGGACTGCGGTCTCTATACCCTGGTTTGTACTGCAAAAGAAATTTAGGTTAAAAAAAGAAAAATACTTCTCCATGAGTTTAAAATGGTTAAAACAACAAATCAAAATAGGAAAGAAGCCTGGAGAGATTATTACTAGTAGAGAGGGTCATGGTAGGATCCTTTGATAGAGAGTTCTGTATCTTCTGGAAGGTCCTCCCTTTGCACCTTCTTTTTGCGGTAACTATTAGCAGGCTTCGGTGTGCTTGACTTTTTCTTTTGGAATTCCACAAAGAACTTTACCAGGTGAGATAGAAGATACATATGTGAATACTGGATTTAAAGATCTCAGTAGATAACCACCTTCCATAACTTTAAAAACTGCAGATTCTGCTTGACATTTGATGTAATTCTCAGAGGAGTTGGCTCTGAACCTGACAACATAAAGCCTCTTATATGCTGCCTAATGTGGAAAAAAAACATTTACCAAAGAAAAGATGGAATGCTTTCCTGATTTTCATACAAAATTGGATTAACCCTCTTAGATCAAGTGGGCATTGTGTTTTGACCAACATCTTCCAAACTATTCTCAAGGTCCTTAGAGAGGTTGAAAAACAATATGTGGATTATTATTCTTAGTTTTGTCAAGATTCCTTTAAAAAAGTTTATGAGCATTATGAATCAGTTAATCTTTCTCTTCATTCCTTAACAACAATTTGATATTTTTTCTATTAGTATTCCTTGGGATATGTGTGCCTGTAATGCATCTTTTTGCTCAAGGAAGCATAACTCTTTTCTTAAAGTATGGTACTGAATGAAGCATACAGAGTGATGAATATGGTGCAGTAGGATTGATGCGCTCACTTTAAACACAAAATGACTCCTTAAAGAGTGGCAATCAATTACGATAATCCCACAAGTTGTGAATTTTTCATTAGATGAATTGATGCAAAATCATCACTGACATTATTTGTTTTTCAAAGGTAAAAGGCATCACTTTACATAGTTTAAATGATTATCGACATCAAAAGATATATAGTTTGAAAGCATTAAGCAAGCCCTGTATAAACTATAAACTAAAGGGGCAATAAGACAAAACAAAAACACCCAAGACAATCCTCTATGTTCTATATCTTGACGAGTCTTGGGGTCTGGTAGATTACATTGTTCCTCCTGCCTAAGAACTTTCTAATAAGGTAAAGAATCGATTTTGGAAAACAATTAATATGTCAAGTTGGGGATATAATGAAAACAGAAGTTATTCAAGGCACAATGAAATTGAGTAACTTTATCAAATTCACAAAAGAAAAGGGCATTTCATCCAAGTGCATTCGTTTGAAATGACAAAACCCACTTCATATTTTTCTTTAATCTGCTGAAAGAATTGAAAAGAAACAGTCTTTCATTAATTCAAAGAGTAATGACAGGAAGTGAAAGATTAAGATAATGGGTGTGAGAGTAAATGGGAAAAAACATGATCTAAAATGAATAAAAGTGAAACCTTACCTTAGGCTGTTGCTGCTTCTTGCAGGCCATTTGAATAACCTTGTAAGGAAGAAGCCTTGGTAAAGCAGGAAAGACCATCCCCACTATAGGATGATGGAAATGTACTGGTTTCATAGGATAGGCCCACCAACTGTTCTTGCTTCTTTGTTGATTTACTTGGCTAATTCTATAATTGTTCAGTTCTTCTACTTAAAGTTCAAATTTTACTTATATTAGTATAACAGGATGTTCCATCTTTTTTCTTTCTGGTTTTTGCTCCAACAGCTACTGTACTTGATCTTCCTCAACCTCTTTCGTTCAGTTCTTCCTCCTTCTTTTTTTTGGTTTCAAATCCTAGCTTTATAATTAATTATTATTTTTAATTATTCTTAAAATCCTTTTTCAAAATTAATTGAACTTGCAACCAAAATTATGTTGTCGTTCAATCACTTACGCATACACAATGGTCATATGGCTTGGCCGACCATAAAAATTGGTGATTTTACAAATATCCCTCTTGGATTTTCATGTGTGTTAATCTAGTTTTTTTTTTTTTCTAATTTAAATAATTAATCCTTGGAAATTATATTTGTGTACCAACACAATCCTAGTATCTTACCATATAAGCACTGTTTTGTAATTTATCGCTTCATTAATTCGGGAGCTCTAGATTTTCCATGTAAATAGCACAGAAAAGATCAGCCTCTTCTAGGGATAAATCACGAAGCACTAGTGCCAACAAATATGCAAAGGAACCCATGGTGATGTGTTTTCATTCTTCCTTAATTACAAAGTGCTTTTTTTTCTTGTTCCTTTATCTGTATTATATGGTTCACTTGTGAGGAGGACATCCACTTCACCAACTAGTGAACACTGGACATTTGGACAAAGTGATATATGAAAAACTAATAGCCTGGAACCATTATCTTATAAACATGATGGGGACGAAGGGTGATGTGTTAAATAAATGTTGCTTTAGTCAATGGTAATTGATGCACTGGCATTTCATGATAAATTTTCCTCTCCCTCATCTATAATCCAAATGAGCCTAGGAGAATCACTGAATCAGTCCTCATCCATTTGAGGAAGTTTATTCGATCTAGTTTGATGAAGGGTGGTGAAAAAGGAATTTTCTCTGTACAATGAGCTCTGATTTTACAAGCTGCAATACAAGCCACCAAACAGCACGATTCCTTTGCTGAAAGAGTGATGGATCATTTGCAAACAAAGAGAAAAGACAGTTTACTTACAGAATACTGAAGTGATTCTACTACAAGTATGAAAGAAACCACCTAAAAATTTTGTATTTTGCTCACGTGTTCGTGCAATTACAGAAAGCATCTCTGCTGTATCCTGAACAGCCTAAATAATATAAACACATCAAAAGTAAGATGAATGAAACGCTGGAATATTGTATGCTCCAAACAATATCGAGCCTTTAAGCTCAGGAGGGAAAGCCTAAGACTTGATGACTTTATCATGTCATGACCTGAGAGATGTTAATTTTCTGTATCATGTGATTTCATGCACACACAACTAAACTTAAAGAATGCCTGCTTGCCAACATCATAGAAGCAGATGCACATCATATATCATTAAGGGGTTTTCGCCGTCATAACAATTATAACCAGTATCGTAAATGGTAGGAAGTCCTTACTCCCACCTACCGTATAAATGAAACTAAGCAGAACTCAGGCAACTCTGAGACATGGAATTTCTTCTTTAAGCATTGCTATGTAACAAATGTCGCATCTATTCTAACTTATCCTGTAAAAATTTTAATCCACAACAACAATATTGATAAATTACTTTAAAGAATGTAGCTGTTGATAGTCTTTGGGTTTCAAAATCCGGGGTTTCATACCAATAAATATATACTAAGGCATCCATAACATGTGTAATCAACATACATATATAATAAACTGATAGAATACAGCTAATTTAAAAATCAATTCAGTAATATTATATGGCTTCAATGGACCTTCTAATTGAAGATGAATATTATCATAAACGTAAAAGATGTGTAAAATATTACTCTTATAATATTTCAAAATAACAAAATTTTTTCCCTAATACATTTACATGCACATGGCTTATGCTGGGCATGTAAATATAGATATTTTGATGTGAACTGTACCCCTTACTTTGTCAACTAAGCCGATTGAAATTAAATTCAAACCAGAGATCTGACCAATCACTCAAACCTCATAAGGAGTAATCTGCTAATGCAAAGGTCATTGAACAATATTATGAAACAATTGATCAAAAGTATCATTGTACATCAAATAAGTCTGATTGAACAGCAAACCAATAAGACATGAATACAAGGATATAACAAACTTAAGAAATCCACGTTTTCTACAAATGATGAAGTTCTTCATCCAGATTACAATAGAACATTAAAAAAAAAACCCCAAAGTTACCATAAAAAGGAAGACACCATCATACTCCATACAACCAATCAGTTCCTACCAAGCGGCAGTGATCTACAAGAATATGTTTCCTTAAGTGGACTTCCTTATTTGATGTAAATATCGAAGCATACACTTCCTTCGTAGCATTAGCCGGTGCCAAATCCACTGCCTTAAACCGCTTTACTGCGCCATTACCAACTCCCTTAACACCAACCTCACCATTCACAACCTTCCCATTTCCCTCCACTTTACCCGAAACCTTCTCCACAGCCTTCACATCAATCCCATGCTTCTTACCACTCAACCGCGGCGCCTCCAATCCAATACCCTCTTCTCCATTCACACCCATCTCCCCATTCTTCACCTTCTTTGTCTTTTTCTCCCTCGTCTTCGTCTTCTCCTCCTCCATCCTCTCCCTCAACACCGCCACCTCCTCTTCGCTCCCATTGATCACAAGCTTATCCGATTCCTTAAACTCCTCATGGCACACGAGGCATGACGAGGACTTAACCTCCTTCAAAGCTTTAGCACTCAAAACATGCCCACAATTCCTCAAAGCAAAAAACTTATACTTCCCATTAAACGCAAAACCCGTAATGGGGCATTCAAACCGCGTCCCATCATGCACATTCTCATCTAATTCGCCCCGGAATCATCGGCTTAACAACCGAAATCATATCCTTCAGCCCTTTAATATGCCCAAATGCCTTGGGCAACTTCTTCCCAACAAAGCCTCAGCAAAGCTTCCTTATTGAACACATTGCAAAGCTTATCTATAACACAAGGCTCCCTCAAGGGCTCATTGGAGAGAGCACAATTGGACCACTTGGAAAGCCGCTGCTCATTCGGGTCAACCTTATCAGGCTTCTTCTCGTCGTACATGTGGAGATAGCAGTCGCGGGACTCGGCCCCAGTTGCACCGCCATCGCCGCCTCCGCCGGGGAGTCTGGAGTGTAAAATAAGGGTGGAGAGAGGGGCAATTTGGGGAATTTGGAGAGGGGTTGAGTCAGGGAGGGTTTTGCCATTGAGGGTGAAGTAGAAGGAAGAGAGGGATTGGGTTGAGAGGAGAGAGAGCTTGAGGTGGTGTAGGGTTTGGTTTGGGGTTGGGGTTAGGGTTAGGGTTTTTGTGGGGATTTGGGGATCAAGGGATTGGACGAAGATTTGGAGAGTCATTGTATAGATGGGGGATTAGGGTTTGAAGATTTGGAGGGGAATTGGATTTGATAGGGTTTGGGAATTTGGGGAATTGGATTTTCTGATTTGTGATCGCAGGGTCGGTGACGAACTGGGTGTGAGAGAAGTTATCTATGTAATGTAATGTAATGTAGGAACAGGCTCCCCTCCCGTTTTTATCCGGATGCAAGACACGTGTCAGAAAAAAATATCCAAAAGGCACGAAACAAACCACCTAAAAAAAACCCAATTTATTATTCTCTCAGCAAAGCAAGCCACTAACCTCTCTTGTCAAACCCACCGGACTGCTGGCCACTTCCCATAGCAGAGCCGCCACCGCCACCGCCATGGCCATCACAGCGCTGCCAAGACTGCAAACATTTCGTAAATAAACTGGGTTTCAATAATTTTACGGTGGACAAACCCTTAAAACACACCCAGCATACAAACCCATTATTTTGTGTCTCTTGCCATTATCGTTTTCATTCATTAGTTTTTTTCTTTTTTTTCCAATTTCCATAAATTTCATAACTACAACCTAATTTCATCCCATACTCTTTCTAGTCTGTTCGTATTAATTTAGTACAAACCCAAAAATAAAGCAATTGAAGGTAAAGACAACGTGAGTTACAAAGGCAAACCAAGTGAACCCAACAAAATGATTTTTTTTTTTTTTTTTTTTTATAGTAAATGATTTTAAAGTTGAAGAAAACACAAATAAAATTTACGAAATGGGAAAAGAAAAGGAGTAAATTATCTGAGGAAGCAAATCTTGAGAAATCTGAGGTCTTTTCGGCAATGCGGATTGTCCTAAAAATTACGAAGTAATCTTTGGCAGTAGACGGCAACGGTCTTGGCGTATTTCCGGCCATAGGTCTGCCACTAGAAGTTGTTGGTGGTCCGGTGGGTTTGCTAAAGAGAAGTTGGTTGCTGAAAAAGCCTGAAAGGTTTCAATGTGAGAGAAATAATTTAGTTTTTTGGGTGGCTTGTTTTGTGCCGTTGGATATTTTTTCTGACACATGTCTTGCATCTGGATAAAAACAGGAGGAAATGGGAGAAATTTGAACCGGAGGGGAGCCCGTCCCAACTTGGATAATAGGAGAGTGTTTGGTTTGTGTTTTCAAATAATAATTTTCAGTTTTTAAACAACATTATATGTATTTCTACATACTTTTTCACCCACACGTATTTTCACAAATATTTTTAAACAACAATTTTCAATTTTTAAACACATGTACCAAACGGATCCTAGTTGTTTTGGTACCTAATTTCATTTCATTTTTTGTCATCAAACTTTAAAAAAAATTGTTTTTTTTTTTTTTACTCTAAATTATTGAAACAGTTTCACCCACCTATTTTTCAATTTAAATAATAAAATTTTCATTTTTATTTTCTAATTATTGTATTTGTTTCACATTTAAACTATGGTCCATTTAATAATGTCTTTAGAATATTTGTTAATGATGAGTTTTAAAAAAGTTTTGATACTGATTTCATGAAAAGTATAAAAATTTATAATAAAAAATTAGTTATTTTGTTCTTTTCCAATAAATAATTTTTAAAAATAATTTATAAACCAATGCCTTTAAGGCATATATTAATTTTTCTCTTAAAACTATTGTAAAAATCTCTTTAAAAAGTTTAGGGGCAAATTTTTTTTTTTAATTAGAAATTAAAATACAATTTTAACCTATACTTTTTGACTTTTTTGTCTACTTTCAATGCATTGTTGAATCTAGTATGGTACAAATAGTAATTTTATTTTGAATACATTCTGTGGGTACCGAATTTGACACGATATAAGATTTGAATTGTTTAGGATTTTTTATTGTTATATTGTTATGCTCGAATTGTAGGTTTTATAATGTTATAAATGGTGATTTATGGGTTTTCATTTCATGTGTAATTTCTTTCTCAAAAAAAAAAAAAAAATTCATGTGTAATTTTAAATCAAGTTTTAAGAAATTATGTTCATAATTTTTTTTAAAGAAATTTTAAAAATAAAAAGATATTGCACAAGATTGGACAATTATCAGAGGGTGTTCGATGTAGTGGAGGTGTGGGACAAAAAACCTAACTTGAAGTTTTTTTTTTTTGGGGAGGGGGGGGGAGGTTGGGATGGGGAAGAGGAAACCCACTCCATTGCGTAGTGTGTATATGTGTGTATAGTTTATACATATATAGCGGCTATAAATATATATATATATTTATATATATTGACTATGATTGATATAAAATTACTCCTAATTTACTATTTTGTTAATATTACAATACTTATATCTTTTAATGTGTGTTAGATTATTAGTCATTGGAGATGATAAGGACACAATTAGCTTTATACCGATTTATACATATTTTCTTTTAACTTACTTTGTGGCGATTGAATAGACTATCCATATTTAATTTTAGTCACATGACTTTTTTAGTAAGTCATGTGACTTGTCTATATATATAAAGTTTTTTTTGGTAGAAAGGGAATTGTATTAAACTAAACAGTAATTACAGAGCGCTCATAAACCATCCCAGCAGAGTCCAGACTAAGTAAAAAGGCAACATCTGCTACGGGGTCTAAGAAAACAACAAAATCCTGTGAGAGTAAGGCCCCCTTCCTAGCAAGCACGTCGGCACATTTATTTGCCTCGCGATAACAATGTTGAATTTGAACTAAAAGAATTTCTCTCAGACCTGACTTATAGTCCCTCACTAAGGCATCAATGCTATTTTGATTACAATCTTCCTTTTGCATTAATTCCACAATAAGCTTGGCATCAAGCTCAAGAATCACAGCATGGAGTTTAAGGGAAATGCATAACTTGATACCATCTCTAAGTGCCCAAAGCTTCGCTGCAACACTGGTTGTGTGCCTAACAGCCCTCGCATAACCTCTAATCTATTCCCCTTTGTCATTTCGGATTAGACATCCACCACCAGCACTTCCGAGATTTCCAAGCGACGAACCATCTGAATTAAGTTTGAACCAATTCAAAGGAGGCTTGAGCTAGGACACTCTAATGATCCGGCGGGTAGCAGTCAGCTTGTCATTGATTCCGAAATAAGCAAATTCATTTACTTTAGCTAAAACTTCATGCTTAAGATTCTGCTGAATTCTATCATTCTGAAATAAAATTCCATTTCGATGGGTCCATAAGGTCCAAATTCCAAATGCAAAAATCATACCCCAGGTTATATCCGAAGAAGCCAAAGCTTTGGTAGAACAACAATTAAGCCGAAGCCAGTTAGTGAGTTGCAAACCGAAGAAGGAAACAGCAGGTAGAGGCGGAGATAAAGCAGTCCAAAGATTTTGGGGAACTTGGCAATCTCTTAGGACATGAAGGATTGTTTCTGTACCTGAGTTACAAAGCCAACAAACAGTAGGGACATCCATTCCCTAGCAGCAAGAACTGAGCTAACAGGGATGCTTTTGTGGTAGCATTGCCATAAAAAGCATTTGATTTTGGGGATGGATGACACCCTCTAAATCCATTCTCCATCAAACATATTATTACAAGCACCATCCGCCTCCATTCTAGCCAGCCTCTATGCTTCCTTCAATTCAAAATTTCCACTTGGAGAAGAAGACCACGTAATGAGGTTAGAAATTTGGGCAGAAAAGGATACAGGTGTGGCTTTCATTTCCACCATCAACCTCTCAGGAAACACAAAGGAGCAGTTCAGCCAATTCCAACCCGAGAAGCTAACCACATCCTTCAACATCATACCCTCCTCCCCCCTGTTGAAAGGCCCTGCAATCAAGCTCCGGAGAGGCCCTCGGTCCAGCCACTTATCAAACCAAAGAGATAATTGGCTCTTCTTGCCAACAATCCATTTCGTACCTTCTAGGAACACTGTTTCACCTTTGCGGATGGCAGCCCAGATAGAGGAGCAAGATCCTCTAATATTGCTCGGATTAGCTACTCTCCTTTGAGAATGGTATTTCTGAGTAAGAACTCTGGCCCATAATGATGAAGATTCTATTTGAAGGCGCCAGTTTAACTTGGCTAGGCTTGCAATATATTTTTTCCCTTGCTGCTTGTATACCCAGTTCGCCCTCTCTCTTTGGCTTAGTAATCTTTTTCCAACTAACCAAATGGATTTTCTTCTTGCTTTCAGAAGAACCCCACAAGAAGTTGCGGCTTAATCTGTCAATGCTATTTAAAATCTTAACCAGAAGTGCTGCACATTGCATTGCATAATTCGGAATGGTGGTGGTCACTGCTTGAGTAAGAACAAGTCTTCCAGCAAATGAAAGCAAATTTGATTTCCACCCTGCAAGTCTGCTCTGAACCTGCTCAATAATATATCCAAAGTCTTGAGTCCTTGCCGAGTGTTTAATCGGAATTCCCAAGTACTTTCCAAGAAAAGGGGTTGAGTGAAATCCCAAAATATCATACATCTCAGCCCTCTCCTCCGTTGATACATTAGGGGAGAAATAAACCTGAGACTTGTCTTGACTTATCTTCTGACCGAAGATACTACAAAAGGAATCAAGCACCTCCCTAACAGCCACACAATTCTTCCGATCTGTTTTCGCAAACAATACCAGGTCGTCCACAAAGAACAAGTGGGAAAAGGTCGGCCCACCCCTAGAAGCCTTAATAGGATCCCAACAATTTGAACTGCATTTCTCTGAAATAAAGGCTCCCAAAACTTCCATACACAAGATAAATAGATACGGGGAGAGAGGATCTCCTTGCCTAATTCCTCTGGATGGAAGGAAAGAATCTAAGGCGCCCCCATTAAAGAGAATGGAAATAGATGAGGAGAATACACAGCTCATAATCAGCTTAATCAGGTGGCTTGGGAATCGAAAGAGAGAGAGGGTATCTCTGATAAAACTCCACTCAAGCCAGTCATAAGCTTTCTCCAAATCTATCTTAATTTCCATACACCCACTCTTCCCTTCTTTTTTTGACATAGAGTGGATAATCTCCTGCACTATAATGGCATTATCGATACCTTTCCGGCCTGGAACAAAAGCAATTTGATAAGGAGATACCAAACCAGGCAGCAGAGGTCTAAGTCTTCCAACAACAATCTTTGAAACAACCTTATACACCGTATTACACAAATTGATCGGCCGATAATGATTGAAGGACTATGGATTTTTACATTTGGGAATCAATGTGATAAGAGTGTGGTTAAGGTACTCCGGAATCATACTTGAAGAGAATATTCCTTTTACTTCTTCTCTCACAGAATCACCCACCAAAAGCCAAAATCGCTGGAAAAATCCCGCATGAAGACCATCAGGGCCTGGAACTTTAAAAGCCTTAAGGGACCATAGACCGATTTTAATATCCTCATCAGAGACTGGGCGGCTCAAATTTGCTATCTCTTCCTCATTTAAATAATTGTGCCAGCAAGGGGGATTCAAGTTTAATAGGATGAAGTAGGTATGACTAGAAGAGAAAAGCTCGGCGTACCCATTCCTAATGAATTCAGCAATTTCTCTATCTCCCTGAATCCAGTTGCCTACCCGATCCTTCAAATAGGAGATGCGGTTTCTCCTTCGACGAACAAGAGCCGACGTATGATAAAATCCAGTATTTCTATCCCCTTCAACCAACCATGTAATTCGAGATTTCATAGCCCAAAACTCTTCTTCAATTTTGGAGATGTCATGAAATTCCGATCTTAGCTGCCTTTCTAATTCCACCAGAAAGCTGTTTGGGCAAGTGGAAAGGGCTACTTGAATACCCCGGAGTCTAGCAAGCAGTCTCTTCTTCCGTTGGAAGAGATTTCCAAATATATTTTTATTCTAGATTTTCGCCTTATCCGTAAAATTGGCAACTACACTAGATAAACCAATCGGGCCAGACCAAGCTTCTCTGACGATACTTGGGAATGTAGGATGGGATAGCCACATAGGTTGGAATCTAAAAGGTCGAGGCAGTTTAACATTATGATTCTTGTCCAAGCATAGTAAAACAGGGTAGTGATCGGAATGAGCCCTTTCAAGGTGTTGGACCGATGCATCAGGGTAGAGGAAATTCCATTCCGTATTAATAAACACCCGGTCGATCCTTTCTTGGATCAAATGATTTAAGGGGCGGTGGTTGGACCAGGTGAACCGGACTCCAGAATAACCAATATCAATCATCCGGCAAGTATCTAAACACTCCTGGAAGATAAGGGCCTTGTTGATGTTGACAGAGCGACCCCCAAATTTATCCTCACCCATCAAGACCTCATTGAAGTCACCTGCAATCGCTCAAGGAAGAGAATGTAGACCCGACACTGCAATAAGATTTTCCCAGAGGAGGCATCTCTCTGCAAACCTTGGGTTGGCATAGACGGCAGATAATAACTAAGTGGAATTAGAGCAGACTGAGGTAACCACCGTATGTATTTTCTGTTCTGTTGAGGCAAGCTCAATGACCTCCACTCGAGATGAGTCACAGAGCACCCATAATCCACCAGTCAAGCCAATAGTATTGGCAAATATTGCCTCATCAAATGGAAGCTTACTAACAATTCTTTTCGCCCTTTCACCACAAGTCTTAGTTTCAGTTAAAATTAAAATTGTAGGAGAATGGATACGAACTAAATCAAACACATTAATGCAAAAATTGGGGTTAAGAGACCCCCTACAATTCCATATAATTAAATTCATAGTAACAAGGAAAAGGAGAGAGCATAAATCAGGAGGTTAAAGGCACATCACCTCCTTCTTCCAATTGCATATCATCCCCTGGATTTTCAATCACCATCTGATTGCCATCACACGGGTCATCCCGGCAAACACGATCAACTTCATCAACATGCCCCATCATCCCTTGACGGAGAGAAGGATCAATTCTTTTCAGTATGCATTTAGCAATACTTTTCGAGGCTACCTTAACAGCTGATTGTGGGCCTTTGTCTTGGGATAGCTGCTTGAGTTCTCCATTAAAGGAGCTGTTGGCGAGTCTAGGTTTAAGTTAGTTTCCATACCCACCTTCTCCACCTCTTCCCTTGTTTGCACTTCTAGCTTTTGCAAGCTACTCATATCTTGATTCTCATTGGCTAAAGTGTGGTTAATAAGCTTTGCCGAGGAAGACATGGAGCCCCCAGCTTTGAATTCTCGGACTTCGACCAAAGTAAAGTCTATAGGTTCTAGAGAATTCAGCTTAAGGCTCTTCTCAGATGTGGGGCCAAAAGGATTGACCACCACTTGTTTCCAATGGGTGAAATTTTCCTGCTTTTTCCTTTCTTACTCACACTCGGGCCTTAACTTTCGGCTTTAAGCCTGGACAGAAGGCCTTTTCCTCAACTGATGGTATCGCGTGCTTGTGGTTGACTAAGGGAGTGGGCTCATCTACACACTCCTCTCTACTTAGGCTACTATCTATGGGCTTAATGGGCTTTCGCTTTCCTACGCCACTACCCTCCCCAACTTTATCTGAGCCCAACGCTGACTTGGACATAATATGAGTAGACAAGCTCCTTGAACTTTGGTCAGAAGGCTTAAAAGAGGAATGCTGATCATGGTCTTTCAACCCCTTCTTGCTGGGTTGCTTCTTTCATGATACCAGAACCCATGGCCCGAAGGCATCCTGCGCTACCTCTAATGAGTTTTGTCTCGGCTCTTCTTGTCTTTTTCCTACCTTATGCTTCTCTGCTTCACAGACTCCCTCTTCCCTCACCGGAGTTTGAACTTGGTAATGGCATTGCTTCGCCTTGTGACCCACACGTCCACATGCAAAACACAAGGAAGTAATTCCTTCATAGTGAACCGGTTGGTCAATCCCTCCCAACTTTAGGAGCTTAGTGATCGGCTCGTTGAAGTTAACTTGAACGCAAAGTCTGGCAAATCTGCCTCGGGACTCTGCCGCCGTATGTGTGTCAATTCTTAGCACCGGACCAATTGCTTCCCCAATCTCCCTAAGAGCTGAAGGTTCATAATATTTTATAGGTAACTCGGGCAGCCTCACCCAAATAGCCACAAATGATAAACTAGCCATAGACGGCTTAAAGTTAGGCTCCCAACGTTAGATGGAGAGATAGTACCCACCAATAAACCATGGACCTTCTCGAAGAGCCCTGTCATGGTCCTCATTTACCTGGAATTTTATAAGGAAAAAATCACTCCCCAAGCCAACGCAATCCATCTTCCCGGTTGGTTTCCAAAGGTTCAATATTCGTGAGTACAAGAAATGATACCCCACGGTCTTTCCGAACACTTTCATGATGAGGGAATTCACCCAAGGAGCTCTAATCTTCGTTTTCATGTTCCCAAAAAACTTCACCGCCTTCTCGCTTGTTGGCAGGTCAGCCAACTCATCATCAGATTCAGCTTCTCTCTCCATGTTGGGGCCAACGTCAAAAGCTTGCTTGAAAGCCCCAGGAATCTCTCCTACTGGCTTTGCCTTATATGAACTGTTCTCTTTCTACGGAAGAGAGGCAGCATCATGGCGAGGTGAACCCATGCTATGGTTCTCCTTGACCTTCTTGGTACTACGTTGAAGCTCATGGTCTTCTTCTCTTGACCTGAACGCACTCTCCATCTGCATATACGGTGTTTGCCCGACTGGATTTTGATTTTGTTTGGATAGTTTTTCTTCCCTTGTTTTGGCTATGGCTGAACAGGGGTTTATACTCTTTCTCGAAGAGACCGCTTAAATGGATGAGTATAATTCTTTTTATAAAGTTAAAGCTTAGAGAAAATACAACTAGATTCCAAATTAGATTTCTATTGTGAGCTAATTTGTGCCATGTGTTTTTTATCTTTCGTGCCAAGTGAATATAATGAGTGCAAAATACTAATGTAGGTTCCAGTTAGCTCAACTGGTAAAGTATTTGATGGTTGAATAAGAGATACGGGGTTTAATTTTGTCTAGACCAAAAATTGATTGGTGTCTTAGTCTAATGATAGAGAGCTATCATCAAAAGCGGACAAGTTGAAACTCTCTAAAAAGAACATCAGAAACGGACGTCATAAGTTGAAATTCTCTAAAAATAAAAGAAAAAAGAGTCTAGTACTATTGAACAAAAAAAAAAAAAAAAAAAAATCATATATCTACTCAACAAAAATCACCATACATCCTAGCTTATCAATTATTAGAATAAAAATGATCACAAATAGTAATTAAACTTATGCATGAATTTTAACATGCATCTAATTACATTTATTTTTTTAATAATTCGATTAATTATGTATATCTTTAAAAGCATCTATGCGTATGTATGAGTTACAATCTAGTTTAAATAATGCACAACACAT
>JARYZH020001898.1:0-21017 GCA_030021035.2 Notholithocarpus densiflorus | reverse complement strand
GCAACCACCAGTAGCCCACCGAAGCCGAAGCATTCAGCCTACTGATTTCGTGCAGCATCAGGATCCATTGTGGTAGTGAAAGCACTCAAGATTCCCTTGTCATCTGACTCAATAGCAGGCTTGGTATCACTTAAGGTAGCAACAAGAGCCTTGTTTTCCCAATCGACTTGAGATATGTTGGACATTCTTGTTTCATGTGTCCAAAACTGTGACATCCAAAGCACTTTGGTCCGGAGAGAACAGTATGCTGACCGCCATCCTTAGCATCCTTCTTCCCTTTATCTTGACTTATGAATTGAGAAGAACTGAATTGCTTACAATCCTTGTCAAAACCTTTCACATTGGCATTCTTTATGAACTTCTTGAACTGCTTAGTGATGTAGGACTTCATCTTGAAATCTTCATCATCTGAAGATCCATCAGTCTCATTACTTTTGGCCTTCAGTGCCATGTTCTTACTTTTGGTTCCTTTCCCAAGTCTAGTCAAACCCAATTCATAGGTTTGCAAGTTTCCAATCAACTTTGCAAAAGGAATAGAGTCAATATCCTTTGATTCTTCAATGGCAGTGATCTTGGTATGTAATCTTTCAGGCAGAGACCTTAGCACCTTTCTTACGACCTTGGGTTTGGGAATAGTTTCTCCAAGATTAAAGGCTGAGTTAACTATGTCCTTGAGTTTGGCATAAAACTCATCAAATGACTCATCCTCCTCCATCTTGATCTCCTCAAAGCTCGTAGTAAGCCTTTGAAGCTTGGAAACTTTAATGACCTTAGTTTCTTTATAGGTCGTCTAGAGAATGGTCTATGCTTCCTTTCCAGTATACATAATTATTGCTATCAAATAAAGGAAGTATAATAAGATATTGTCCTCTATCCATGACAAACAGGGGTCAATGGATCACACAGCAAAGATTAAAACCTAATCAGAGTGTGTCCGCTCTAATACCACTTGTTGGGTTAAAATGAATTGACCCCTTGCAAATTAATTAATTACCTAAGTTAATTAATTAGTCAAATTATATGCAATGACGTAGTAGAACAAACAAATCACCAAATAACTAAATGCAGCGGAAAATAAATTTGACACAGGTGATTTTGTTTACGAATAGAAAAAACCACCGAGGCAAAACCTCACCAGGTGATTTTAAAGTCACCACTCCCAAGAATCTACTATTATCAATCACAAGCGGTTATAAGTATAAGGAATCTTACCAAACCCTTTGGCTTATCCTGAAATATCAACTTACAGTTGAACCCTTTCCCCAATACCCAATTGGACTTGTATTGTAGTGGCAATCTTTCCGTTCAATGCACGAATCCCAGTACATGACTAACCAATGATGCACGGATCTTAGTACGTGACTAACTCACCAACTTGAAGAAGATGTTGGCTGCAAAATTCTTCACTTCATCAACAATGAAGATCAAGAAGCTCCTTGGTCACAAAACCCTTGGTGTAAAGACGCAGTAACTTCTTCAGAGAGAATGATGAACTAGGTCACTATCTGCATGCGCGACGGCCTTTAAAATAAGCCTTATATATGTCTAGGGTTGTGTGAAAAGAAACCCTATACAAATATTTCAGCATGACCCAAAAATCAGATCTGAAATTTTTGATTTTGTAAGTCTCGACAGAAACAGCTTGTGTCGAGCTTCTGTCGAGCTTCAACATTAAATCTCGATAGAAGTTTTTCTGTCGAGATAGCTATCGAATTTTAATGAACAACACTTTCTTCACTTGTTTCTTGGTCATATTTGCATGGCTTCAATACTTAGCTTGAACACTTGTTTTTTGAAGTACTAAACTCATCCTAGATCTACCCAATTACAAGTAAAGTGCATTTTGTCAAAGGATTAGCCAATTACATAAAATATGTCCCTAACAATTTTGAATCTTATTATACTTTTTTCTTGAAAGGTTGAAATATTTTGTTTCATGTTATGGCCCAAAGATGAAATCCTAGTTCTTTCGGTGACCAAAAAATGTGCCTATATCTCACATTTTAAAAAGAGATGGGCAAATAAAAAAGAAGAAAAAGAACTTCATTGTAATGCCAAATTAATGAACAAGTCAAAAGAACCATCGTATATCCATTAGGAAATTCGAGGTTATCTACAAGATTACAATTGTCTTCATCATGGGTCATAAAGTCACGGCACTACATCACATTATAACTTCCAAAAGTCATTCTCGATAAGGAAAAACAGATGGGCAAAGACAAAAGTAATTATAGATAAGCCAACTAACAACCACAAGTTCAAAGAGTCCAAGCATGTGCATTAGAAAATTCGAGGTTGTCTTCATCAAAGGTCAATACGACTTCCTATTCGATTTCCATATAGTCATGGCACTACTTCACAATATTATTATACCCCCATACTCCCAAAAACCATTCTCGATAAAGCCAAATAATCTTCAGGTAAAAAGCTCAAAACAGCGATGACCAAATTCGAGGTGGTGTTCATCACAGCCCCTACAATCGGACACCTCGTTCCAATTGTTGAGTTTGCACACCACCTTATCAATTGTGACCCTCGATTCTCTATCACTATACTCATCATCACCATGCCCGAAAGACCCCTTGTCAACACCTATGTCCAATCATGTGTTGCCAAGTCTGCCTCCACAAATATCAAGTTCGTTCTCCTCCCTACTGTAGACCCTCCTTCACCTGATCAATTCCAATCTTCCATAGGTCGCATGTCATTATTCATTGAAAGACACAAACCCCATGTCAAGCAAGCAATCACAAACCTCATGGCAACCGAGTTGGACTTGGACTCGGACCGACGGCTCGTTGGGTTTTTCATCGACTTGTTTACAACTCCCATGATCGATGTAGCCAACGAGCTTGACATCCTTGCTACCTTTACTTCCCATCTTCTGCTACGTTTCTTGGCTTCATGCTTCATCTTCCAATCCTAGACACCCAACTCACCACTGGGTTGGTTGAGTTGGACACTGAGTTGGTCATTCCGAGTTTTGTCAATCCGGTTCCTCCAAGTGTGCTGCCTGCTAAAGCGTTGGAGAAAGATGGGTACTCTTTTTTTTTACAAAATGCACGCAGGTACGTTGAAACCAAGGGTATAATTATAAATACATTTTCTGAGCTTGAGCCTCATGCACTTAACTCGGTCTCTGCGAGTCAAGTGCCACCGATTTATCCCATTGGGCCTGTTCTTGACCTTGCTGGGCCGGCCCAATGGCACCCAGACCGGGCCCAGCATGAAAGAATCATGAGGTGGCTTGATGATCAACCTCCATCAACGGTGGTACTCTTGTGCTTTGGTAGCATGGGAGGTCTTAGTGGGTCCCAAGTGAGAGAGATTGCATTTGGACTTGAACTAGCTGGGGTTCGATTTGTGTGGGCTTTACGTGAGCCACCTAAGGCCCAATTTGCCCTCCCGGATGACTACATGAGTCTTGAGAAAGTTTTACCAGATGGATTCTTGGAACGAACAAGTAAGATTGGATTGGTGTGTGGGTGGGTTTCACAAGTTTCAATTTTAGCCCACAAAGCAATAGGAGGATTTATATCACATTGTGGTTGGAATTCGATTTTAGAGAGTTTGTGGCATGGTATACCAATTGCGACGTGGCCAATATATGCTGAGCAACAAATCAATGCCTTTGAGATGGTTAAGGAGTTGGGATTAGCTATTGAGATTAGGTTAGATTATAGGGAAGGTAGTGATTTGGTGTTGGCAAATGAGGTAGAGAGAGGAATAAACCGTTTAATGGACTATGACAATGAGGTTAGGAAAAAAGTAAAGGAAATGAGCAAAAAAAGTAGGGCAGCTATGATGGAAAATGGCTCCTCATATGTGTCACTAAGAGCACTAATTCAAGAATTAGTGCTTTGATAATTCAAGGTGGACCCAGTTAATGTTTTGACTACCTTCACTTTTGAATCAAAAAATAAAAATAAAGCATAGATGGAATGAGCTTTTCAGAGTATGCCATATCAGCAAAGCTTGAAATACAAGATTTGTGAACCTACTATGATGTAGGGAAAAATCTATAATTTGATTTTTGTAATTTATTAATTTTAGTTTTTTTTATGTAATTTTTGTTATTTTAGGTTTAGGGTATTTATTTCCTCATTTTTAGGTGCTTTTAATGTTGTTTAGTCAAAATAGGGTTTTGAGGGTTTTCCTAGCCGCCTTAGGTTTTCTTTTTACTGATTAAACACATTGTAGCCTCCAAAGGCAATTCAGTTTTTAGATTAATAAAATTCAGACTTTGTCTATTTCTTTCTTTGGTAGATTCCATAAAATTATCACCTTGTAGATTTAGGAATCCCTCATGGATTCAAGGTTTATTAACAGAAGCTAACAATTTAATTTTTGTTTCATCTAAGAGAGCAACGTGTGTACTTTGTTCATGCTTTCACAACATCATACTAGTAACTAGAGAATTGTACCAAGCAATTTCCAAAGGCTTTAGCAAGATAATTATCCTAACAAATTGTAGATACACTATTGCAGTAACGGCAGGGAGAGACATTCATCCATGGCACCTTAATTAGTAGTGTCTGAAAATCTTTCACAATGGAATAAACAGGGCATATATTTTGTAAGTTTGTAACCCATATCAAGCAATGGGCAAACAAGCAGCCAACGTGTTCTGTTATTTTGTTATTAATGTAGGCCGCTTGTCATCTATTCCTTTTTTCCTCTATTTTAGCGACTTTAAAATGTTGTTCCCTCTGACATGAAGTGGTTAGCTATACGATTCCTAATACCTAATGATGTCCCTAAGATATTGGTTCAAAATCTTTATCAGCATTTTGATTGCTAAAGCTTTATTTCACAAAAGCTCTACTACTGAAATATTATAGTTAAAATTTACTTCCTACAACAATGCTAAATATGCACTTAAAGCACTTTTCTAATAGTGTCAAACATCTCGTTTCCAAAAGCTCTTTTGAAGACCTTGACTTTAAGTTAATCTCATTCGTATAAGAATTTTGATTATACACAAAGTTAGAATAGCTATTTAACATATAAATATCTATTTTACTATAATAATTTTTTAGTACATATTTGCTAAAGGCAATATATCCACTCAATAAAAACTTCTAAGAATGATAACGATTATCATCATCTTCAAATAATAAGCAACTGAGTTCTGCTAAGAAAAGGAAAAAAAATAACAAAATGCGTGTGTTGCATCGAATTTCCATTAAATAAATTATAAGTTTCAAAAATTTAAACCTAGAAAAACAACATTCTTTAGATAACAAATAAAACACTTTATATTATCATTCCAACTTTCCAAGCATTGCTACCATCAAAAACTCAAGATACATTAATAAAATTTTTGGAATGTTAAAATTTAGTGGGAATATTTTAGACATTACGCAATAAAATATTTTAAGAATCATAAGTTTTCATTAGGGTTTAACTGAGAGAATCTCAGTATGCCATATTTGCTCTTTTCCAAAATATTAAGTGAAAAATTGCTTGATTTTAAAGTTAAAGCCAGAATTGTAACTACCCCAAACATAAAGGATGAAAAATGTTTTTATCCTAAGTTTTTTTTTTTTTTTTTTTGTGAAACTATGTTTTTTTTACTGTGGGGTCAATGAATCTGGCTACCCCGTCCCAACTTCCTACTAGACCCAAGGCCCACGCCTAGGAAGAAGAAACGTCCGAGGACGAACGGAGAAAGTCCTAACTACCAAGAAGCATCGCCAAGGACAATCATGTCCTCGGTGAACCGAGATCATAGGAGGGAAGGGCAGCGCGCCATCAAGGACGGTTTCGTAGGGCGTCCCAAGAAAGAGCACAAGTACCATAGGTCAGCCATGGGAGCCTAGGAAATCAATTCAGGGAGAAGCTGTCACTTCCACATTAAATGCCTACAACTAACGTTCTGACCGCATTAATGAGGAAATGACCCCTGAACAGTGCCGCTTTGGTCGCTGCAACTCACAGAAGGTTTGGGACGGCGGCTGATGGGACAAGCACTCAAGTAGTGACCTGTACGATCAACAAATGGAGGACCAAGATCAACCTAAAGATGGTATAAAATGTAAAGAGGTCCTCCAGAGAAAGGATGGGAGATTGGAAGTAGAAAACACTGTAGCAACCTGTATCATCTTTGTCACCTCTGTATCCAAGCACTGAGGAAATAATAAGAACAAGAAAGCTCCTCGGACCAAGGTCCAGGACAGATTCTAACACTTAAGGCCCGTTTTCCTGCTATTCAGTTCACTCATAACCATGTTTATTCGTTGCTATTCTTACTAAGGCCTAGCTCTTAAACCCATCCTCTACAAATTTATTGTTTAGGGCTAATTGGGCCTGAATCCACTTCGCCAACAGTAGAAGTGCTCAGACCCAGTCCCTACAATTGGCGCCGTCTGTGGGAAGAGCTTATGTGTTAGTAAGTGTAGCGGTTAATCATGGCAGGATCAAGCCCCCATCAGCGAGAGTCCCTAGTGAAGACCGTTTTGACGAAGATGGCGCATGCTACACGAAGGCTTCCCTAAAATTTCCAAGAACGCACGCAGTTGTTATCATAACTTGGCCTCCGCTCAGGTCTACACTTCGAAGTGATGACTACGCGGGGAGGATTGCTAAACAGCGGACGGTTCTAGGGGCTTATGACATAAAGTACATGCACCGTACCTCCGTCTAGGGGCTAGTTCTCGCGAGTCTAGTAGCCCGGTTCGCTGAAATCCCATTGGAGGAAGAAGCCGAGAATCAGGGCATGGATGGAAAGTTGGTTGGCACAGTCTCCCTGCGAAAACTTCCATTCTGGAAGGAATACATCGATATCTTTTAATCTTTTGAAGCGGTTAAACAGAACCTTAGCTATGTCGGGTCCTCGGATCTCCTGCTTTGGGGAAATTAACACGCACTGGCAACTTTCTAAGTACTAGACAGAACCAAGGTCTTGCATGGCCCTCGGACTCAAACCTGTGGAGAAACTAACTACTTCAAGAGAATCTAAGTGTTAAACAGAACCAAGATCTTGCATGGTCCTCGGACTCAAACCTATGGGGAAACTAACTACTTTAAGAAAATCTAAGTGTTAGACAGAACCAAGGTCTTGCACGGTCCTCAGACTCAAACCTATGGGGAAACTAGCTACTTCAAGAAAGATCTAAGTACTAGACAAAACCAAGGTCTTGCATGGTCCTCAGACTCAAACCTATGGGAAACTAGCTACTTCAAGAAAGATCTAAGTACTAGACAGAACCAAGGTCTTGCATAGTCTTCGGACTCAAACCTATGGGGAAACTAACTACTTCAAGAGAATCTAAGTGTTAGACAGAACCAAGGTCTTGCATGGTCCTCGGACTCAAACCTATGGGATGCCTAGAGGGTCTTAAGGGAGACTAGGGTGCAAAATCAAAGGACCCTAAAGAACCCTGGGCTGAAGAACTCACAAAACCTGAGAGAGAGAAGACTCTACCTTAGTCTTCACTCGAGTCTTGGGAAGTAAAGGATGCCCAACTTCCTTTCCCACTGTAGGGGAGCTTACTCTCCCGGGTTCCTCAGCAATTACTAACTGCTTCTGAGATTTTGTAGTCTTTCTCTTCTTGGTCTCAGATCCAGCCTCAGTACCCTCAACACCCTCTTCAAGCTCGACTTGCTTAACCTTTTCCTGCTTAATCTTCTTCTCTGTACCTTTGCCAATGGGAGTGGCAGCACCAATTGCCTCTACTGCCCTTCTTTTAATTGGCACGCCAGAGGAGGCACCAACAATAAGATCACATCCCGACCAAGTCTTTGGAAAATCTTATGCATAACACACCCAACTGCCCCTAGAAGCATGCCACTCCGTGAACCCTGTCTTGTTGCTTATAGCAGCAAATACAATACCAGCAATGGGGAGGGATAGGCGCCTGTTGGATGTAGGAGCAGAAAGAATATCAGGATTGGGAACTCTCTCAATCTTGCCGGAACCAACATAATCAATAAAAGATTTTTGAACTCTTCTCTAGTAGCCTGCAAAACCACTGGAAGTAAAGACTCCCCTCTGAGAGTTGGGCACGACAAATTAAGGACTTCTCCGTGACCAATAAGAGAAAGCTTGGAGCCTCAAGAACGGGTCCAAAGAAGGGAGAGAAGGCACTACATCCTTAAACACTGGCGGGATATCCTAATCAAAATCGAATTGCTGGAGTACCCGGTGTGCTAAGTAATGGGTGTACCTGAGGCCACTGGAGGAGGGAATTGGAAGCCATAAGGGACTAACACAAGCCAAGTAGGCCAAATTTCCTTCATCACCAGGACAAAGGTCAAAAGTATTTCCTAGAGAATTAAGAAAAGAAGCCAATACAGAGTCACAGGCAAACCCGGGGCTGAACTCCAGGGGAGAACGCCAACGTAAATGCCCTGCTTGTTCAAATAACTCAATCAAATTAAGGCCGCCACCTTTCAAACTAGCCCAACGAAAGATAATGGGGTGGCTATCAGTGGAGCTACCGCACAGACCTTTAATTACATTAGGGGATCCCTGGAACTTGTCTTTCACAAACTTCAAATTTCTGCACTTTGCTAAAGTAACTGAAGAACGGTCCCACGTGAATACCTGGAGAATGGCACAATGGAGGGACGAGGTGATCGCGTAGCAAGAGTCGCCTTCAACTTTTTCTCCATGAAGCAGATCCAATTGAGAATAAACATGGCCCAAGAACATGGGGGCTAGAGGATACTGAGCACCTCGGGCCAATTCGATTGCCAATAGGAAGAAAGTGGACTTAATCCCGTACCGGGGTACTCGCTGAACAAAAACTTGCTGAGCCAGAGTGCTAGGAGCCCGGCTCACCTGACTTCCTTGTCTTTCTCTCGCAAAAGATTCATAACCCACCTGCCCATCTTGGCTGGTTTCCCACCAGGGGAAGCAGTACGTCCACCAAAATGGCTGAATAATTTGTCTTCCATCATGAGATCCTCGTCGGAAAGACTGATGTCGAAAGGGTTCTCATCTCCAAACACGGGGAGGAGGAGGTTATTAACCACATCCTCCAAGGTAATCGTGAGCTCACCAACAGAGAAGAAGAATGCATGAAGGGAGGGACACCAACGATGTACCAAGTGCCTGAGACCTTTAGCGTCTTTGAAACCCTCAAGATTCCTAGAAATCGCCACTGCATTCAGAACCCCGACGCACTCCAGACAGCCCATAAATTCCTCGTCAAAAAGTTCCCTGTCCACCCAAATGGGCCAACCAGTGATCTTCCCAGGAACGAAATTGAAGAAAATGGGAACCGCCTCCCAAGATCCTCGTCTAATCTAAAGATCTGAAATCTCTCTTGGGTCTGGGACCTGAGCAGAAATGGCGAAACCTGCCTAACCGGAAAATACCCAAGTGTGAGGGGACGAAGGGGCCTCACCATGGGACACCAAAGGAAAGGGAGAGCCGGGCACTCCATGACCCCCTGTGACTCACCTTGTGCAGAACCAGAAGAACTCTCGCCCTCAAAGGGGCTAGGAGTATGCTCCCTCCTTTTTCGAGAGGAAGAGGAAGCCATAGAGCAGCAAGTACACTAGAAATAGGAAAGTTGAGAGAATAAAGAACCTGGGAATGGAAAACAAAGAAGCAAATTAACCGAGAGGAAGGAGATAAGCTTGAGAATGGAAGACTCTGGGAAGTAAAAGAAAAAATATGAAATGATTGCAATAATGGCACCAAAACCGGTTGGAGAAGACGATGTATGGAAAGACGCGCCAGTTGCCAAAATTTAATTTCAAAGAAGAGAGTTATTAGCAGTTATTACTGGGAGTTACGGGAAACGTAAAAAGTGGGTAGAGGAAGTTTTCACTCCAAAATTCAACTGTCACGTCCCGTGCAAAAAGGAGTTACAAAAGAAGGGAGCGCAACATGCAAAGAAGACCAGGATACCCAAAAGCAATGGGAAAGTTAGGATCTTGAAGGAAGGTAAAGGGGAACCCCGAGGATAATTAAAATAGTGAAGAGGGAAGTCCTACAAAAACTAAAATTCTAAATTACTCACGCGTGGGCTGCAGGCAACCCACGAGCTCGGGGGGCTAAATGTTGAGGTCTAAAAAATCATAACACCAAGGCCTAGAGAAATAGCACAATGGGCCAATCCCATGGCAAGCCCAAAAGACTTGAAGCCTAAAATCCATGAAGGGACAAGCCTTAGAGCCCATGAAACAAAGGGAAGAAAGAAAAAGGCCCATCCCGCCAAGATCAGGATCCTCAGGACGCGCAACACAGTTGAAGTGGGATTAAGACAACTCAAAATGGGTGCCACGAAACACAAGAAACGAAGGGCAGATATGTACTTCTCAAGCACCCAGTGATGTAGCAAAGAACCAGAAGGCTTGGAAAGCAACAACTTGTGAACAAAAGGCTAGTACCTCGGGGAACCCAGGAAGAAGAACCATAAAGGGAAGTAGCTGGGAAAACCTTCAACTTGGCAGGGATGGATTCAGCTCACTTAGGAAAAATAACAAAAAGGGAAGGACAGCCAAAAGCTGAGTCTAAAAGGTAAGAAGCCTTGAAAGAAGAGAGATTGAAGGTCAGCTCCCCAAGGACACCCCGAAATGGAAAGTCAGCAAGTGGCTTTTAGGGAAACAACACCAAAAGAGGAAAACTATGAGAAATAGGGAAAGAACCAACCATCAAAATGGCTGGCATAACAGGGGCTCTGGTACCCAGGGAGCCAAGGGGGAGAATCAATGGTACCCCGAACCCTAGAATGACACTATAAAAGAAGGGAAGCAGCCAACATTGGAGGGACATTCAGCAATAAGAAATCATAACAGAATCATTGAGAAAACATTGTCTAAAACTCAAAGAAAGTAGAAAAACAGCGCCCGGTATCCCAGAACATCCACTATAGAATATACTTGGATTCAGACGGATTCAAACTTTGCAAGTCTTAAAGGCTTAGATAGGCATCTAAGTCTGTAATTTTTGAGCTTATTTGGACCTTGTAACACATCTTAGTGAGCACATTGTAATTCACAATTAAGAAAAATAATGAAATATTTTATACTAATTTGAGGATCTTTAACAATTATTTTGTGTGTTTCTTTATTACATTGTCTTCCTTTACTGTTTCTTGCTATTCATATACCTATATTCTTGCTTGCTAGTATGTACGTATTGTAGGATCCTTGCTCTGTGCGCCACTTGGTTTGAAAAACAGCCCATTTTGCTGCAATAAACCAAGCCCAGTCCCTTCAAACTACAACAACAAGGCCTAAGGTCCTTGCTTCAGCTTGGGCCTAGGCACTGTCCAAAAAGGGACCCTCACACCCTTATACCTGGGTGTTTTTTAGCCAGTCTGGGTTTGCTAGTTCTACCTAGGCTCCAGATCCGAGGGAAATTTTAGACCTTCAGATTAGGCGAGGATCCCACGAGGCGGTTCCCATCTTTTTCGACTTCGTCCCGGGGAAGATTACTAGTTAGTCCAGTTGGGTGGAGACAGAGCTTTCTGATGGTAAATTTGTCAGTTGCTTGGGGCGCGCAGGGATCCTGAAATCAGTAGCAATTTCCAAGAATCTTGAAGCTTTTAAGGACGCCAAGGGCCTTAGACACTTAATGCGCCGCTGGTGTCCTTCTCTCCACACTTTCTTCTTTTTTGTTGGTAAGCTCACCATCACTTTGGAGAATGTGGTTAATAATTTTCTCCTCCCAGTGTTTGGTGATGAGAATCCCTTTGATATCAGCCTTTTCAGTGAGGATCTCGAGGTTGAAGACAAGCTTTTTAGTCACTTCGGCGGGCGTACGGCCTCTCCCGGGGGGAAACCGGCCAAAATGGGTAAGTGGGTCTTGAACCTTTCTGGAGAGAAAAACAAGGCAGTTAGGCAAGGTAGGTTCCTGACACTCTGGCTCAATAAGTTTTTATTCAGTGAGTTCCCTAGATACGGGATTAAGTCTATTTTCTTTCCTCTGGCAATCAAGTTGGCCCGGGGTGCTCAGTATCCTTTAGCCCCCATGTTCTTAGGCCATGTTTAGTCTCAATTGGATCTGCTTCATGGGGATGAGGTTGAGGGCAACTCCTGCTATACTATCACTTCTTCCTTCCACTGTGCTATCCTTCAGGGGTTCATGTGGGATTGGTCTTCCGTCACTTTGGCTAAGTGTAGGAATTTAAAGTATATGAAGGATAAGTTCCAGGGATACCCAGACGTGATCAAAGGGCTGTGTGGCAATTCTACTGACAGTCATCCTATCATTTTTCGCTGGTCTAATTTGAAGGGGGGCAACCTCAATTTGGTGGAATTGTTTGATCAAGCAAGGCATTTAAGTTGGCATTCTCCCCGAGAGTTCAGTCCTGGGTTCGCCTGTGATTCTATGTTGGCTTCTTTCCTTAACTCCCCAAGGAATACCTTTGATTTGCGTCGGGGAGATGAGGGCAGTTTGGCATACTTAGCTTACATCAGCCCCTCGTGGCTTCCAGTACCTTCATCAAGTGGTCCAACGTTCACTCACTATTCAGCACACTTGGTACTTAGACAATTTGGTTTTGATCAGGACATCCCGCCGGTATTCAAGGAGGTAGTGCCTTCTCTCCCTTCCCTGGATCCGTTTCTAAGGTCCTAGGCTTTTTCTTACTGGTCACGGAGGAGCCCTCAATTTGTGGTGCCAAACTCCCAGCGAGGAGTCTTTGCTTCCAGTAGCTTTGCTGGTTATTGGAGAAGAGTTCAGAAGTCCTTCTTAAATTTTGTTGGTTTCGGTAAGATTGGGAGGACTCTTGATCCTACTCTTTTCTCTACTCATACCTTTAACAAGCGTTTGGCACTCCCCACTGCTGGCATTGTGTCTGCTGCCATAAGTAGCAAAACAGGATTTGTGGAGTGGCATGCCTCTAGGGGTGGTTGGGTATGTCATACGAATGATTTTCCTGATGCTTAGTCAGGGTGTGACCTTATTGTGGGTGCTTCTTCTGGTGTGCCAATCAAGAGAGGGGTGGTAGAGGTAATTGGTGCTGCCACTCCTGTGGGCAAAGGTAGGGAGAAGAAAATCAAATAGGAAGTTGTCAAAAGAGCTAAGATTGAGGAAAGCGTTGAGGGTACTGAGGCTGGCCCTGAGACTAAGAAGAGGAAAACTACTAAGTCTCGCAAGCAGCTAGTTATTTTTGAGGAGCTTAAGAGAGTGGACCCCTCTACAGTTGGAAAGGAAGTTGGCCATCCTTTAATCCCAAAGAACAGAGTGAAAACTAAGGTAGAGTCTTCTATCTTTCAGGTTCCTGTGAGTTCCTCAGCCCATGGTTCTTCGGGGTTTGACATCACACTCGTCTCCCTTAAGACCCTTTGGGCGTACCCGTAGTAGACAAAAGACTATTAAAGAATCTGTAGAGAGAGAGAGAAGGGCAAGGCCTCTTTCCTTCTTCTCTCTTTCTTTTTTTTGCATCTGGCCATCTTGGCTTGCTGTTCTTGTTGTGTCTCACTTTTCTCTTTTCTTTAACTGATGAATGGTCACTCCTTTTTTTTTGTAGTCTAAGCGCAAATCAAACCCCAATGGAGGTAAAAGCCAATCCTCTGGTGATGATGTGGTATGACCCTCTTTCACTTGTGCCCTTTTATTGTTTGCTTTCTTTCCCTTTTCTAGTGCTGCGTACATATATTTATTTATTTATTTATTTTATGTCTGCCACATACTCCTTCTTGCTCCTCTTTTCTTTTGCAGGTCAAGGTGCCTCCTCCTGCAGCTGGTGGTGCCTTAGTGAAAGAAGTTATGGTAGCTCAGCCTGCTGCTGCCTTAAGTGTGGATAAGGAGCCCCCTAGTGGTGGCATAGTTGAGGAAGCTAGGCAGGTAGTGAAGGATGCCTAGCCCATTTCACCTTCTGCTTTCTTGGCCGTCTAAGACCCTGAAACTTTTCAGCCTCCTGTCCCCTAAGAGCCTAAGCCCGTGCAAACCCCTAGTCCAACTAAAACTGTGACACTTGAGCCCACTACTAAGTTTGCGTTGGGCAAGGAGTCTTTAGGAGGTGCGTCCTTATCTACTCGAGCAGGTAAGCCTCATCCATTCTTTATTAGCACCTATTCTTATTTCCCTTATCCTTTCTTCCTAAAGGTTCTTGTTCCTTTTCCCCTTTGTTTCTTTTAGGTCAAACCAGCGCCCAATCTGCCCTTGAAGCTGCTCCTTCCTTGGAGTCAGAGGCTTCTGAAGGTGTGTACTACCCGCCATCATTATTCTTCTCCCCTTTTCAGTTCTTTTTTTTTTCTTTCTTTCTATACTTCTTTTATGGCGAGTCCCCCGGTGTCCCTCCCTTCCTTTAGCACTTTTGCCAAGGTTTCTTCACCTTTCTTTCAACGTACTTTATGCCCTTTCACAGAGTCTTCTGAAAGGTCAGAAAGGCGGGAGGAGGAGCTTTCGTTGATGGTTGAAGTGGCTGCCTAAGCTCAAAAGGAAGCTCTACCACAGGGGAATGGTACTGGTTTTTTTTTTTCCTTCTATCTTTACTCCTTCCTTTCTCTCTCCCCCTTTTTTTGACTCTGTTTGCTTTCACAGGTGCTGACACAGGTGCTAAGGATCCTAAGCCTGCAGTTACTAAAGAAGCTAAGGAACCTGTTCCCACTGTCTAGGTTGTTGAAGCTCAGACAGGGATTCCCCAGACTATTCAAAGGGTTGGAAGTCCTCCAGCTCCTAAAGGTGGAGACACAACAATAAAGGAGGCCCCCGAGATGGCTATCTCAAATCCTAGCTCAAGGCTCCTTGCTTTTCTGGCCCACTTTGATTCTCTAGAGTTCAACAGTCTTCCTACAAGCCACTTCCATCGCTTTGGGCCTCCCTTTGGTAGCTTCATGCACTTCTCTGTGCCTGTTGAGGGCTTGCCACTCTTGGAGGGGCTACTCAAAGCCCATGGGGACTTCACCAGTGGGTTCAGGGGAATCGTATTCTTGGGCAACATCCTGATGGAGCTCTTGTGCGCCGTGCTGATTTCTCTGAGGGACTCCTCTCCTGATTCCCTCTCCGAGGAGAGACTTTTGGAGTGGAGATGAGTGGTGCAGGATCTTATGGAAGTCAAGTTCAATTTGTCTTTTTTGCTGGATTACCTGTGGTCCTTAGCTTACATGCTGTTCTAGAGGAAGGTTTCTAAGGACCTTGACATTGAGATTGCTGCTGCTGAGGAGGCCCTGGCTCGTGCTCACAAGGCATTGCAAGATCTGAAAGTTAAGAAGTAGCTAGTTCTTTCTTCATCAACTGTTCCTGCAATTTCCTCAGGAGGCTCTTTGCTGACCGACCTTATTCCTTAGTTCCTCTTTCTTTTTCTTTCTTTGAATAACTCAGGGTGTATAAGTTTATTTCCTCCATTGTTTTGTTTTTTTCAGACAATTCGAGGTGTTTAAATTTTTTTTTTTAAAGTAGCTACTTCTGACTGCTTTCTTTATGATATATATGGATCTGTGCTTTATGCATTTTTTTTTCTTTCTGTTTTCTCTCTCTCTCTCTCTCTCTCTCTCTTGTTTTTTTTTTGTATTGAGTCTTGGACCATGGCTCCTACAAATTCTTGTGGTAGGTCTTGGAATAGGTACCCTTGTGGTTGTGTTCCTGCGCAGGTACTAAGCTAGGTACATTGGATGCTGTATTATTCTTTTTTTTTTCCAAGTCCTAGGTCATGAACCAGGAGGACCTATTTTAGGGGAAGTACTAGGCTGGGTACCCCGGGGCACTCATTCTTGCTCGAAGTCCCAGACCATGTACTTGGACTGATTGTGGTGTGAGTCCTAGGTCATGCGTTAAGATTTCATCCTTCTTCCTTTTTTTTTTTTTTTTTTTTTTGCGCTAACCCAGGTACCTCTCCTAGAGTTGGCCACATTTGGGCTGAGCCATGTAATATTATGCAATCATACATCTTACTTGAAGCTCCATTTTTTTTTGAAAAGATTCCATCACAGTTACTAAGATAAGGAACATAGGATAATTGTCAAAAAGATAGTAAGGATCTTAGAGTGTCCTTCTATCATGGATTCTAAAAAAAGATGACTACATAAAGTTCTTTGCAAAAAACAACATGGCAAAACACAGAGAGTGAGGATTTTCAGTATCACCCAGAGTACATCTGTCAGGTGGGCACTCCATTTTCCCCCATACTCATGTTTCATTTTCTTGAGGATTTTCAATATCACCCTTTTGGTAGCCTCGGCCTAGCCATTTCCTTGTGGATAATATGGTGTGGACCTCCCATGCTTGATGTGATACGCCTCGGTCAGGTCCCTCATATGCTTATTTATGAATGGTGTACCATTGTCACTGATCAGTCTCCTTGGGATCCTAAAGCGTGTAATGATATGTTCTCGGATGAAGTTTGCCACGGCTGTTCCGGTGGCCTTCTTCAAAGGGATGGCTTCTACCCATTTTGTAAAATATTTGGTGGTTGCTAAGATCCATATATGGCCATTAGAATGGGGATTTATGGGTCCTATAAGATCGAGCCCCCAAGTATGGAAAGGCCATGGTGTGGTCATATCTTGCAGCACATCTGGGTGAGTATGTATTGCATCTCTAAGTACTTGGCATGCATGACACATTTTAACCAGCTTCTTGGAGTTCTTTTTCATTGTAGGCCAATAGTGCCCCAACTACAACAACTGCCTGTAAAGCCTTCTTTTCCCTGGGTAACTTCTACAATCACCGGAGTGGACTTCTCTGACTGCTTCTCTGGCCTCCCAAGGCCCCAGGCATCTTAGGGGATCCCCGCCGTACCCCTTTTTAAACAAGATTCCATTTTGCAAGAAGTATCTAAAGGCAAGTTTCTTGAGCTAGTGAGCCAGTGTCCTGTCAGTTGGTAGGATCCCTTGAGCCAAGTATTCCATAAATGGGGTCCTCCAATCTTCTGTCACGAATACGGCATAACTTTCTTCTTTGTCCATTGAAAGTCGACACTTTTGACATTCCTCCTGTACAATTGTAGCCTCTTTGTTCATATTTGGCCAGTAATACCCCATGCGCTGCATCCTTTTGTATAGGCTGATTTTTTCTGCAATCCCACAAACCTGGCTGTACAGTTCTTCTAATCTCAGCTTCCCTTCTTTTTCATTGATACATTTGGACAGGATCCCTCCGGGCAGCCTCCTGTACAACTCTCCTTCTATCAAAGGGTAATCTTTTAGTTCCTTGATACTTCCTTCATGCCCCAACTTTCCTATCTTTCCTTTTACCTCATCTCTCCAATCTTTCTGTTTTGATTCTTCAAGGAACATCCTTTTGAGGATCCCTATGATGGAATGTTCCTGCTTGCTTACCTTTATCAAAGTACTTTTTCCTTTAAATGGTATCTGGGATCCTAGGGTGGCTAGTGCATCAGCAAACTTGTTTTCGCTTCTTTGGGTGTATTCCACACTGAAGGTTTGGAATTTTTTGCTCCAACTTCTGTGCCCAAGTTCTGTAGGCTGCCAAACTTTGTTCTCTTAGTGCAAAGTCACCCTTTACTTGGGAGACTACGAGGTTGGAGTCTCCCAAAACCTTCATATGTTTTACCCCTATGCTGAGTGCTATGTCCAGTCCAGTCAAGGTATGCCTCGTACTTAGCAGCATTATTTGAACAGAGAAACTCAAGCTTGAAGGATAATGGCATGGTATCCCCATCTTCGCAACTTAACACAATTCCCAAGCCATTTGAAGTTGTCGTTGCTGACCCGTCAAATCTCATGGTCCATTTTTTTCCTGAGAGTTCTACTACTTCCACCTCTCCGGGGATCTCCTTGCTTAGTGATCACTCTTCTTCCCCTAGGAACTGGGCTAGCAGATTTGCTATGGCTTGGCTTTTGACAGCCTTGGGGGTCCTCAGACCGATGTCATATTGAGAGAGCAAAACCAGCCACTGTGCTATTCTTCCCTTTAGGAGAGGCTGGTGAAGGAGTGCTTTTATGGGATGAGACTTGGTCACTAGGAGGATCCTACTTCAAGAAAGATCTAAGTACTAGACAGAACCAAGGTCTTGCATAGTCCTCGGACTCAAACCTATGGGGAAACTAATTACTTCAAGAAAGATCTAAGTACTAAACAGAACCAAAGTCTTGCATGGTCCTCGGACTCAAACCTATGGGGAAACTAGTTACTTCAAGAAAACCTAAGTACTAGACTGAACCGAAGTCTTGCATGGTCCTCGGACCATAGTCCTTGAAGAGATTAATTACTTCAAGTATCTATCCGAGTGATGAGCAAAATCTAGAAGGAGTCCGCCTCCTCGGATCACCTACATTGAATCCAACATTCTCTGACGGTCGCACAGTTTGTGATAGGGAGCATATGGTTATGTTCTTAATTGTTCCCACATGGTCAAACTATTTAAAATTAGCAGTCGGGTGCTACTGTAGGCTTTGTTAAAGTCAGGATGACAACCTTTTGTTACCGTCAACAGCATCAGTTCTAAGTCCCAATAAAAAATAATAATAATAACAAAAAAATAATAATAATAAATAAATAAATAATAATATAACAATAAATAAAATTGCAGGAAAAGGAAATTTCGTAAAGAAAAATTGCAGTCCTTTTTATTAAATAAAGGAAAAGTACATCATATACCGAACCGCTTAGGCAGGCTTGTTTCAAAGCTAACTATAGAAAAAGGGGCTGAGGTAGGCTTGTTTTAAAGCTAGCTATAAAAATATATATATATATATATATATATATTTATATAAAAGGGGAGAAAATCCATGGGAATGGCAGATTCACAGTCTTGTTCTAACAGCAATCAAGCCAGTATGGACGGTACCAGCGATGAGAAAGAGGAAAAGGCGGAAGCGCCTGAATTGGTTCCCACCTGCTGAGGCTACTCTGAAGCGTACTCTTATCCAGAAGCTAATATCTGTACTCCTAAAAAATCGTTCTCCAGAAGTCTCGTCAGCTGCTTGCAATGACGAAGATGACCTCCTTTTTCTCCTAACTGCAAAATGTCTCACCATCAGGGCGAGATCCAAACCTTGCCGCACCGAAAGTCTGATGCAATCTACGCCCGCTACGACTCCTGGCTGAAGGAGGAGGGTTTTCTTTCTTGCCCGGTTGAAAGGTAGGAAAATCTTTGGCCTCTGCTTCCTTCGCCTCAGCTGTGGCAGCCAGGATCTAGGCGGCATTCTTAGTTCCAGACAGGTTGAGAACTTAAAGTTCCTGCAGAACTCAGGGGTTCGAAGACATGAAAGAACGATTCTCCCAAGGTGCCTCATATATAGCAGGCGAAATCTAGGGGAACTTAATTTGCACGAAATTCAAAAGAAGAATTACAAGCGAAATAAGTTCTGCCCAATTTCCAAGGAAATCCTCAACCGTTAGATCCGCGTCACTTCATAAAGGCATTAATGACGGCGCGCCTCGTATACTTAAGCGCCAGGAGCGTGCCTTGGGCAGGTGAAGAGGCTCTGGCACTCACAGAAGACAAGATTCGACCAGCCATGACATAGGCCCGAGGACATCAAAACCCTCCTCTCTGTCCGAGGTGTCGGACAGCAGGATTTTGAGGGGCTATTGTGGGGTCAATGAATCTGGCTACCCCGGCCCAACTTCCTACTAGACCCAAGGCCCATGCCGAGGAAGAAGAAACGTCCGAGGACGAATGAAAAAAGTCCTAACTACCAAGAAGCATCACCGAGGACAATCATGTCCTCGGCGAACCGAGATCATAGGAGGGAAGGGCAGCGCGCCATCAAGGGCGGTTTCGTAGGGCGTCCCAAGAAAGAGGACAAGTACCGTGGGTCAGCCATGGGAGCCTAGGAAAGCAATTCAGGGAGAAGCTGTCACCTCCACATTAAATGCCCACAACTAACGTTCTGACCGCATTAATGAGGAAATGACCCCTGAACAGTGCCGCTTTGGTCGCTGCAACTCACAGAAGGTTTGGGACGGTGGCTGATGGGACAAGCACTCAAGTAGTGACCTGTACGATCAACAAATGGAGGACCAAGATCAACCTAAAGATGGTATAAAATGTAAAGAGGTCCTTCAGAGAAAGGATGGGAGATTGGAAGTAGAAAACACTGTAGCAACCTGTATCATCTTTGTCACCTCTGTATCCAAGCACTGAGGAAATAATAAGAACAAGAAAGCTCCTCGGACCAAGGTCCAGGACAGATTCTAACACTTAAGGCCCGTTTTCCTGCTATTCAGTTCACCCATAACCATGTTTATTCGTTGCTATTCTTACTAAGGCCTAGCTCTTAAACCCATCATCTACAAATTTATTGTTTAGGGCTAGTTGGGCCTGAATCCACTTCGCCAACAATAAAAGTGCTCAGACCCAGTCCCTACATTTACTTAAAATGGTGCGTAAAGAAAAAAAATACAAAAAGTCAACCCAAGAAAACTGTGTGTAAAATAGTGAATTTTGGCTCAACAACATTGACTAAACCAATAAAAAATTTCTAGAAACACAACAAAATGGCACAACATTTTCATAATAACTTTATAACTTTGTTATATTTTATTTTGACTTATAAAGAATTGATTACTCAGCAATTTTGAAAATATTGTCATGACAACAAAATGTCTTAACATTTTCACAAAAGAAATGTTATTTTCATGACATTTTCATAACAAATTATAAATAGCAGGTTGTTGCAGGTTGTTATTGGTGGCAAAAAAGTGATTTCATTAACAAGATTAAATTAGAATCAATAATAATTTACCACCGATGGTTTGTTATGAAAGTGTTGTGAAAAATGTTGTGGATGTAGCACTTTTTTTGCACAATAACTTTATTTTTAGTTGTGATTGGTTCCAATATGATATTTTATTATTTTATTTTGACCTATAAGAAATTAACTTCTCAAAAAAATTGAAAATATTGTGCCAATTTGTTGTGCTAATATTTTATTATTTTGTGAAACATTGCAAATTGAACAAACAAAAAATAATGTAGCAAAACTACTGTAGCTTTATGCATTCAAAAAAAAAAAAAAAAAAACAGCCAGTGAAACAATGCAAGTTGAACAAACCAAAAATACTGTAATTTCAAGGCATTCGATCTTTTTATATATAGATAATATAACATAATACAAAACAAAAACAAATTGGTGTACATGAGAAGAAGAAAAATTTTCATCTCACCCGATTGGCCAAATGCCTTGAATAAGTATGAAAGGTT
>JARYZH020001897.1:0-21026 GCA_030021035.2 Notholithocarpus densiflorus | reverse complement strand
TCCTAAGCCAAAAGTTGGAGAAATTATAGAGTGCTCTGGTGGACCACGTCACTTGTCCACCATTCCACTAAAAAACTTTCACTAGTTTAAAATTACTAAGTCAGTAATTAATTTCTGTTTTAAAAAATTTTCTAACTAACAATTTTAAACAAGTGGAAGTTTTTAAGTGGAATGGTGGACCACATCACTTATCCACTATGTAGATCTTATAATTTCTCTAAAAGTTTGTCTCGTACGATTTCTCCAGTTCCGTGGGGGGTCGGGAATTTCACTTTCAGGCAATATGTGGAAGTTACTGCCTTAAGGCGATTAAGGGTTGGTCACCCAAGAATCACATTGTAAGACGAAGGGCAGTCGACGATCAAGAAGTCTACCATCCTCGTCACTTGAGCGGGATAGGTCCCTGCTGTAATTAGTAATGAAATGATGTCCTTTGGATATACACGGTCTCCGCTGAAGCTAGCTAACGGAGATCTGAAAGGCTTGAGGCATTTTGGATCCAACTTCATCTACTAGAAAGCCGTCATATACATCACGTCTGCTAAGCTCCCATTATCCACCAGCACTCTTCGAGTGTTGAACCCCTCAATGGCTAGCATAATGACTAGGGGATCATCATGGGGCTGCCTGATCCCCTTCACATCTTGCTCGAAGAAGACAATGTCGTCATTCCCAATGCGACGATGTTTTGCCATTGGGTGGTTGACATGGACGCTGTTCACCTGCCTTTGCATTGCCTTCCTCAGGGACTTGTATGATCCTCCAACGACTGGTCCTCCAGTGATCGTCCTTATCTCTCCTACAATGGGTTTGAGATTGTCCCGATCTTCCTCTCTTTGGTCGTCAGTGGGTTTCTCCTTCGTTCGCTAGCGAGCTTGATAGTCTTTCTTAACAAACTTTTGGAGCTTCCCCCTTTGGATTAATTTTTCTATATGTTCTTTCAAATCCTTGCATTCGTCAGTATAATGACCATGGCCCTTATGGAAGCGGCAATACTTCTTTGGATCTCTTCGCTTTGAGGACGAGCTCAATGGCTTAGGCCATTTCAAGGCAAGGTCATCCTTTATCTGCATGAGAATCTTGTCTACAGGCATTATCAATGGGGTGAAATTTAGCTTCTTCTTTGATGATGCCTCCAGACTACTTTTGCTAGCCTTAGCTTCCGTAAGACTATCTTTGCGCTCCCTCTTCTTGCTTTGGGACTCTGCGCCTTCATCTTTCTTTCGTTTGCCAGTCAATCCCTTTGTTTTCAGCGTATCTTCCCCATTCATGTATTTTTACACTTTAAACAGCAAATTCGTCATCGAGGTCGGAGGAGTTTTCCCTAAGGAGAAAATGAGGTCAGGGTTGATCATCTCGGCCTAGAAGGTCGTCATTATCACTTGCTTATCAGCCTCATCAATTTCTAGGACTGCCTTGTTGAATCGCTTCACATATTTCCTCAGGGTCTCTCCTTCTTGCTATTTCACAGTTAGCAAATAGGAAGTGGGCCTCTTATGATATTGGCCTCCAATGAAGTTATAGACCAAGGAGTCATTTAGCTGGTCAAAGTTTGCAATGGACGTTGCGGGCAGTTTACTGAACCATACCAGTGCTGCTCCCCTATGGGTTGCTAGGAATGTCCTACAAATAACTTCATATGGGGTCTGCTGGAGACTCAAAATTGTTTTGAATGCTCCTATGTGGTCCAGAGGGTCCTTAGTGCCATTGTAGACCTCCAGTTGAGGGAGACGAAATTTGGGAGGCAAGGGGCACTCCAGAACACTAGTTGTGAAGGGTGAGTAGGTCCTCTTGATCATGCCATCCAGGTTCATTGTTGTCTTTCATTTCATGGCGTTCTTGACCTCGTCCAACTCATTTCTCATGTTTTTCATCATTTGATCACTACCACGAGTTGACTGCGCGGTATGTTCGAAAGTATCCCTTCTGCTATTCTCTGGACTATGGGCCTCATCATCGTTGTCATTGCGATTGCGTCAAGACTGCGACATAGTTGAAGTCCCAAGGCACGCCCTTCGCTTTAATTCTTCATTTTGTTTCATCAATTTTTGCACGTTAACAGTGATGAAGTCCCAAGGCACGCCCTTCGCTTTAATTCTTCATTTTGTTTCATCAATTTTTGCATGTTAACAGTGAGTGCTTGAATTTGTTGGGCCATTACAGTTGGGTTCGTAGGAGGTGATGAAGTGGAAGTGTCCATGTGTCTCGAGGAGGTGATGAAGTGGAAGTTCCCCATAGACAGCGCCAAACTGATAAAGTAGAAAATTGCAACTCGTCAGTATGCTCCTCGTTAGTATGATGGACGACCTGTAAAACCTGTGTCACAAAAAGCACTCAATAGATAAGGGCACCGGTCTAGGGCTTGCCAAGGACCCTCCGATACTTAAGTTAGCTTATTCTCTTTGGAAAAACTATAATTTGTATAGCAGTTGTGTGTTCGTTTCCTTTTACCTGTTTTTCATGGCTTTATATAGCCTTAGGCTGAGTTAATACTTAGTAAACCGTAATGTTGCAGCTCGGTAATCAATGCTTAATGATTGCAATTTAACTCCAACGTTTTATGTTCATAACCGGTCCTTAATTTTGCATTATTGGACGATGGTAACGGTTTTGCGCTATTCATTGCTCAGTTATTGATTGCTGCCTGGAGTTAATGCACATACGCTCGTCCATACCCTTACTCGTCACTGTCACTAACGGTTTGCAAGTAATGGATGACCATTTATGTGCTACTCGTCAATTCTCATTTAGGTCCACCACTAATATTATATTTTTACTTATCATTATCAAGCTGCCACATCAACTGGTGTAAAAAGTTTATCAAATTTTGTGTGTTTTTAATCTTTTTTTAATCTATGTGATTAATTAATAATTATGTATCTAAAATAAGATAACAGAACTTAATTTAATATTTTTTTTAAATTATATTTAAATATATAAAATAACTCAATTTAATTTTCGTCTAATAAGTCGCCTCTTTGGCTACCATGATCCAACAGTCTTAACAATTAAAAGATGGTTTCTTGGATTGATATCAGGTGCTTTGGTGGACTTTTTATACCACAAATAGACAAAAATGATGGCTGCATATTTTCCAACGCACAGCGCACTAAAAAACGCTAATTGGAGGCCCAAAGGGAAACTTCAAGTGCTTATTATATTTACTTTCTATATGAGAGAGAGAGAGAGAGAGAGAGAGAGAACTCTTTTTTGGGGGAGGGGAACCAAAAAAAAAAAAAAAAATTTATTGATGCACACATACATAAAATTCCTAGAATGAACAATAAGTAAACACTTGACAATTCTATAAATTAGCACATGACATAAGTTTTGCCCACCAAATATCATGTACATATTCCAAAGAAAAAAATTAAATAAATCATAGGAAAAAATACTCATACACTCCTTGAACTTTGAACTAGTGGCCAAAACATCTCCTGAACTTTTTTATTGGCCAATTTACTCCCTAAATTATACACACCTCCCAAATTAATCCTTCAGTTAGTTTCACGTTAAAACACAAACGGAATAAGAGCACGTGAGAAGCATGTGACCTTTAAAAACTAACTAAATCATAGAAAGAAGAGACTGACCGCAGAGGAGAAAGAGAGTGAGAGAGAGAGAGGCAGTAGAAGCATAAGAAAATATCATTTTCTTCCTTGAGTGGGATTGAATGGAGAAAGATGAGGAAGAGTTTGTCATCATCTTCAGTTTCTATGTGGTCTTCAGCAGGGTCTTCTCGAGGAAATCTCTATAATGGAGTGGGCCCGCACAGAGGAGAGTGAATTGGGTGGCCCATCTGGGTTTTCATTGCTGGTTTACGCTTGGAAGAGATGAAAGCTATGGAGAGGTTTTGGCTGGATTATCTTTCACAAATTTGGTTTTGTTTAATTGATTAGTTTGTCTCACTGACTCATTTGTTCATGAACATAGAAGAATAAAACAATTTACAAGATAATATATATGGATTTCATTTATACATTCTTAGCTAGATCTAACAACTTCTTTTAAAGACAAAAAAGAGTTTATAGAGAGAAAAAAGTTTACAAAGAGAGGCCCAGCTGTGAAACAACACAACTTGCCTAGAAAAATCCCCATGCCAGCAATTCGAAAAAAGAAACTGCAAAAAATTCGGCAAGTCTTTCTTGCTAGCTTTTTTTCTGGGTATGGTAAGGTACTTGTTGTCCGATCTATGTTGGAACTAAGATCCAAAATTTTCCTCTGATGGATCTACTGCCTCTCTCTCTCTTCTCTGCCAGTCAATCTCTCCTTTACACGATAAAAATTTCTATCGTGTAAACAGTAATTTAGTTAATTTTTAAAGGTCACATGATTCTCACATGCTCTTATTCCGTTAGTGTTTTAACATGAAACTAACTAAGGTAGTAATTTGGCAGTTGTGTATAGTTTAAGGAGTAAATTGGTCAATAAAAAAGTTCAGGGGGTGTTTTAGCCACTAGTTCAAAGTTCAGGGAGTGTATGGGCATTTTTCCCTAAATCATATATAGTAGCTTAAATAAATCATATATGCTACAGTGCCGTCTTACTTGTAAGATGTTATTGGAGCGGAATGGTATAATTTTAAATTAATAAATTCTCTCTCAAGTCTCTGTCTCCCACGTCTCTCTCTCTCTTTCTCTCACTCTCTTAGATCATTGTTTCTCCTTCTCCCTTTGCTCTATCTCAGTGAATGGGTTGGCTCACTCAGGCCACCATATCGCCCAGCATCGCCAAGCACAAGCCACGTCTCACCCAGGGACGCCTAAGCCCAGGCAGTCGTTGGCCGCCGTCTCACTCGACATGGATTGTAAGATCTCTTTGGCGATTTTGCATTGGGTTTTCCGTGAGATCTCCGGCGTGGGTTTGTAGTGGGTTTACCATGGGTTGCATGGGTTTGTCGTGGGTGGGTTGTGTGGGGGTTGCATGGGTTGCCGTGAGATCTCTCCAGCGTGGGTTGCGTGGATTTGCCGTGGGGGTTATGGTGTGGTGGTTGCTATGGAGTTGTTGTAATTTTGCAGGTTGTGTTGGTTGCTATGGTTACTATGGATTTGTTGTGAACTTGTGATTTGCCGTGGTGGTTGCTTTGGTTTTTGCCATGATTTTGCAGGTGGTGATTTTGCAGGTTTTTGCTGTGGGTGCAACAGTGGTGGGGTTGTGGGGTTTTGATGGTGGTTGTGTGGGGTTTTCGGTTTGTTCACGGTGGAGAGAGAGAGAGAGAGAGAGAGAGAGAGAGAGAGAGAGAGAGAGAGGAAGAGAGACAGAAATTAGAGGAAAGAGAGATATTATTATTGCAAATATATATATTTTATTGTATAGATATATTATTTTAATGTGTTGTATAGTAATATAAAAATTGAGATATTAAGTATATTATAAAATTGTATGGTATAATAAATAAATTAACTTTTATAATGGTAAAATAAAATAGTTCAAAAATACCAGATGCAAATGCTCTAAGAGTGAGCTTTTATATGTGTGTGAGAGCGTGAGAATGCACATGTTGTAGTGCGATTACCCATACAATTACACAATAACAGTTCTAACTAAAATTATCTGTTATTCCGTTCTGGCTTTGAAGAGCCAAAAATTCTTCCCCACTCAAAATGTCTTGTAATTGAGTGATTGGTTTGACAAATTTCTATCGAGTGGTACATTCAGAGAATCTTTTGGACCTCATTAAGGCGGGCCAGGATTCCCCTATTCAAGCAAAAAATGTTACCTAACACCTTCTTGATTGGATTGTATGAAATGAATGAACAGTAGCCAAATTGGCCGTTATTAGTAAAAGTTGTAGAGTTAAGAGAGCAGCAACTGCCAAATTGGAAATTCTGAATAGGTCACACCCACTAAAAACTTGCAAATCACGTGTGATAAGATTAGTATATATATTAGAGTAATTAATATTACTTTTTACTATAATAAATAAATTATATAGATTAATGAATATAATGTTTTAATTATTTATAGAAAAATTGTGTTTTAAAATATTCAAAATAAGTAGTCAGATTTTTTTTTTTTTAAGAACAAATTTGGTTATTCAGCAAATAAAACTACCTTCCTAGAACCTTCCTTTTAAACCATTTTTCTCATTCCTAAGCTCCCACCCACGGGGCCACCTCTACTACTCAACTTTTCCATTGCATTTATTCTCTCATATATTTATTTATTACTTCTTTACAGTTTAGTAAGTTTACAATACTTCTTTATTCTCAATTCTTCAAACTCTCAACTTTATCTTCATCTTCTCTCTTCTCAATTCTTCTTTCTTAGAAGTTAAGGATGATATTTTTGACATAATTGATTTTATTTAGATCAAAGAATTTTTTTTGAGGTACTAATATTTATAAGGATTTTCTAGATTTTTTGTTCTTTGGTCACAAGGATGTATCAGATTTTTTGGAGTTTCATCTGAAACTATTTTTTTTTTCTACTACTCCTTCTTTTTCAAAATTTTAGAGCCCTCTTCCACTTAAGGGCCTTAGACAATGACCTAATTGACCTAGTGGATGGGCCGGTTGTGATTTGGATCCTTGTGTAGCTACTATACCCTGGGGAAGTGTGACTCGACGTTCCCTATTATAAATGGTTTCTTCTACTCTCTTGTTCTTTCAACTCTCATTAATTTCAAGGCAAGGAAAAACATTATTGATCAAATACCAGATAGCCAAGGAAAAGAAGCCATTTCTTAATTTTCCAACTCCCTTTATACCCTCAACAAGTCCCAAGTCACTACTCACTCACAAGCAGAGAAAAATGAATCCTAGGTCACAGCCACGACTTCAATGGTTATTATTTCTCAAGTTATTCTTGGTTTCACTGTTCCTCCATTTCCATACCTCTTATGGTGATGTTGGCACTGCAGCGCTGTATTCTCCCCCATATTTACACACAGCATGTTATGGAAGCGATGCATCTCAGTTCCCATCCAGCAACTTGTTCGCAGCAGCCAGTGATAGAATATGGGACAATGGTGCAGTTTGTGGGAGGCGGTATCTGGTTAGGTGCATCACTAGCACTTCAACACCAGATGCTTGTAATCAAAACCAGACAATTCTGATCAAGATTGTTGATTACATGGGCCGACCACCTTTTGCCCACTCAACTTATAACACCACCATGGTTTTGTCCAACACAGCTTTTGGGACTATTGCAAATTCATCAACTGCTTCTTCCTATATCAATATAGAGTTTGAACAGTAAGTTTTTTCAATACCCTTTCCTGTTTTCTTTTCCTATTTCAATATATATGGTATAACACAAATATTAGTGCAGTTCTTCTCCAAAAAATAAAAAAGGGAAGTTTACTTATCTCTGTTTGGCTGTTTCCTCAAAATCTCTTTAAGGCAATATATGGTCTTAGCTTGTTGCCTAAAAATGCCTATATTTTCTTCACTTTATACGCTGTGTATTTTCTTCCTAAATTGTTTGACATTAATTATTACTTAAGAGAGTATGTTATGTATAGTATAACTTGCTTCATCCTCTTTTAAAAGTTACCATGATTTTTGAGTGGAGTTGTAAGGTGTATTTATGTTAGAACCACTTTCTTTCTCCTTTGTGTGTGTTTGTTTCTTAAAAAAAAAAATAAAACATCAGCTATTTAAATGGGTGTGTGTGTGTTGTTGTGTGCACACGCTAGGAGTTGGTTGTTTATATACATGTTGGTTACTTTGGCATAGTTAATCAAACTCTCTGTTCTGCACTTGCTTTATACTAATACTGATTTTGCTTTTTAGTTCTGAAGCTCGGCGGCCTCTGAATTCAAGCATGAAGATGGAGGGTAGGAAGAACCAATATGTAGCCAATAAAGGAGAGATTCCAGCTGGTCCGTATTCTCCTCCTTCTGATCCAAGGGTTCATGGTGAAGATGTTCCACTTGTTAGAGGTCTGGTCCCACCCTCTGCCCCTAACCCCACCACCGATGATGCCAGTGGCCACCCCTGATCATGACTTCATGAGATGTGTAGGTCAGTTGGTGGATAAAACTTCTTGTTTTAATGCTGTTTCTCTACAATAGTTCTCTGCCAATGCTTTTTGTTTAAAATAAAACTAAAAAAACTATAAACATATATTCTAGTCTTTGTTTGTGTGCTTAACTAAACTAATAAGTTGTTAATGAGATATGCAGATAATATTGTAACGTTTTATGCAAGATGGTTTATGAGAATACTGTTTATATATTATAACATAATTGTTATAGAATTTTGTTAGTAATGAATTCATCGTAAGAAAAAAAATATATATTGTAGGAGTTTCAGCAGCTTGATGATGGTGAGAGGTCAACATAACATCAGTGACGACTCCTCAAATTCCTCTTTTTCTCTCTCTTACAAATGCTTTGTCAATCTCAAATATTTTATTTTAGTAATACTGAAACAATGTGTTTTATTTAAAACAATGGCAAGCATTATTGCCAGATTATAGCTATGTAGGCTGGAAACAGGAAATAAATAAATTAACCATACTTATTTATAATAACAATATACATACTTATTTATTTGTAGGCTTAGTTATATACATTTTAGGTCTCTTTGTTTCTAGATTGTAGACATTGTATATAAGTATTGCTATCCCCAGTAACCCTAGTAATAATATTGTGTCATTTTCACAATTCACATAATTCTACTTTTTGTCCTACAAGATTGCTGCCTCAGCATTATTGCCATCAAGCCAAAATTTTCAACCCGACGAACAACGACATCTTGCCATAAGGGACAAGCCTTCATTGGTAGTAGAGTAGGTTACTTCCTTTTACTAAAAAAAAAAAAATTCTTACTTTCTTCTTCTAACTCCAAATTTCGTATAGAAATAAGAGAAATAATACTGGGATTGGTTATAAAAACAAGGGTAAATATTGTTTCTTATCATAAAACACCCACACACACACACATATATATATATATATATATATTTTTTGTTTCTTTATTGTTTCCCATTTTGAACAAAATATGTTCTATAATCCTTTCTGCAAGTAATTGGTCAATGATTAAGGCATGTCAGATTGTTTTTATGTTCTTGAACTAGTAAAGATATTAAGGCATGTGACAAAGTTTAGAATTGCTAAATGATTGAGCAACATGAAGAACTGTTTCATTTCTATTTGTACTTTGGAGGTTTGGGTTCGATTTTTCATTTTATTTTTGGTTAAACAATGAGCTAGCTAGAGTGAGGCTCTTCATGTACCCCAACAACATAAGGAACAACTGGGTTATTGGGTTTGGTAAAGCTTTTAAGGGTATTTGTGTATTTCACGTTTAAGATAATGGAATTCATGTACTTAATTGGGTTGGATAGTTAGGGTTGTTTAGACATTTTAACTCTAAAAGGGATGCTAATCTTGACAACTTCCCCCCTAATCAACAGACAAGTTATTCCACACAAAATTATGAGAGTATTATAATGTGCACAACTAATTTGAACTCTAAGTATATAATATAGATGGCGGGTAGTATCGTAACTCCAAATAGGATGTTGATCTTAAAAGTTTGAAGTATGTGGAACATGTTACACACAAGCTTATAATTTCATTCTTTAAAAAAACCATATAATTTATGATAAATAGTTACAGTTTCTTTCTCTTAAAAAAACCATATAATCAATATAAATAAAAATACTAAAATATATTTTTCAGTGGCCTTCTACTTTCTATCTAAATCCTAAAATATAGGCACCAGTTTCTTTTAATTTTAACGTTTTTCAAGTAAAGTACAATCGTTACCTTTCTTTTGGTTCCTAAACTCTGCTTTGCATGCTCAAGGTCAAGGGGGATAGGTGTTTCATTTCCATAATTAAGGATATACTATATAATAAATAAATAAATTGTTAATAAAGTATAAACCATTTTTTTTATATTAGTTTTATTATGAGAAATATAAAAAAATTGTCAAAAAAATTAATTATTTTTTTCTTTTATATAAAAAGTTTCTAAAAGTATTTCTTAAACAAATACATTTAAAACATCTGTTAACAAAATCCTAAAATTATAATAGGGAAACGAACGGGACTCATGTGGGTAATCTCACTTTCTTCTATTAGCCTGATGGTCCCTCCATGAAAAAAATCAATAATAATATAATATCTCATTTGGAGAGGCATTTCTGGTTTACACGGTACGCACAGACCACCACCATTAGCCCTTGAAGGCTTGATCGGTTGAACCATGATTAGAATTGTATTCACATGAGACCCAGACCACATGGAATACTAGTTTGCACACCTTAAACCGCGTGCCTGAGATCCAGACCCAGACCCAGAACATTTTATTTTATTTTGAACAATTTCAAACGCACTTACTTGTTGCTTTAAAGATCGAAGGCAAGCACAACCCTGAAGAATCAAAATATCAAATAAACTACAATACCAGAGGCAACATAGAACAACAATTAGTAAGCATCTTAGAACAATTACGATATTTTTCAATGCTAAACAACTTGGCTAATTAATCAACTGGAGACATACAATATCTTCAAAATGTAAAGAATTGCTATCATTTGTAGAAGGAGTGAAGAACATATTAACTATAATTCTAATATAAATCACACAATGTGTTTGCCTGTTACATATAAAGAAATGGGAATATGTTACATCATGGATGTGATATTTCTTTTATTTTATTATATTTCATGAAGTATACACATCTTACAAACACTAATAGAATCATTAAAACCCACACTGGCCACACAGTTTGAGAATCCAAGAAATACTGTTGAGCTTTATGGAGCCTAGTTGTGTTTGATCTGGATGACGACCCGACTTGAAATGGTGTTGTGTGATTTTTTAATGGGAGATTTTCTGAGGCTTAGTCCATATCGGCCCAAGCCGTAGATTTTTAGCCCGTTTTGTAGCCCATTGTGAATCTTGAGCGCAGGATATAGAAACCGTTGTTTTGGTGATTAGAGTTTCTTGATGTAGTTTTTGAGAGAGAAAAAAACTGTACTGACGCACTTTGTATTTTTTCCCTGATAAAAGTGAAATCCCTGCAACTCCATGGATATAGGCAAATTACCGAACCACGTAAATACTGTCTTGTGCGTGTGATTATTTTTTCTTTGGCATATATTTTCTCTATTTTGTTTCTCACAGGTTTGGGAATTTTGTGTTAATTCCCTACAAATACAAACATAATCAACCCCAAAAAAAAAAAAAAAGCTTCTCAATGTGAAAATACACACATCCACAAATTACAATTTCAAACATGCTCCGCGTACAACATCTATAAACTTGCATATAACTAGTTGATTACAAAACTACATATTAACATCACTTAGATTAAGCAAAACTAATAAAATTCACCACAAAAGAAAAACCTTATTCATAGGAAAATCACAAGAAGACAAATAAACTGTAGCAAAAAAAAAATGCAAATGCTTTTTCTTTTAAGTAGAAAAAAAAATGCTCCTCAAAAAAAAAAAAAAAAAAAAAAAAGTAGCAAAAAAAATGCATGCAAGTCCCATACATCAGTGATGATGTAGTCTCTCAATTGTCCAAAAATAAAATTTTCTTGCTCCTTCCCATGTTACTCCTAACTATTAATGTGTTATTCTCCTAAAGTTCATGGAATTTGTTAAAGACCTGATGATCATTGATATTGTGGTCCTAGCGAGGTGCTAGCTCCAGCCTTATTTATTCCTCTTCAATCTCCATCTCTCTCCAATCTCCATCTCTCTACAGAAAAAAAAAAAAAATGTATTGGTCTGATCGGCCACGTCTTCAATGGTTGTCCCTCACCCTCTTGGTTTTTCTTGTTCCTCATCTCCTTGGTTTCATTATTCATCAACAGTAAGTTTCTTCAATACCCTTCTATGTTTTCTTTTTTCTTTTTTTTCAATATGAATGAAAGATTTTTAGCAAAACATGGACCTGAATATACAAGAACTCCAAACTCAACAACTACAACGGACCAAACGTAAACACCCAAGTCCTAAAACAAAAGAAACAAGCTCATCAGTACTAAGGAACTACAAGTTACATCAGCTACAAACAAAGTTCTGGGTATTCCTTCGAAGCCAGATTTGATAGATGTTGCCTAGGCTAGTCTGCGATGGGCTAGACTTAAAAGTTTGCATCTTCAACATGTTATTGAAAGCACCTTATATTTCTGCAACCATAAGGTCTTTAATCAAGCATAACTTCACAACCTTCCTTCAAATTCCTCTGTTAAAGAAGTACTGACAAAAGATATGTTGAGTTTCAAACCAAAGAATTCTTTGGGTGTTCCCCCCCCCCCCCCCCCGTTCTTTCTTGGATCTATTTTAATTTCACCTCCCTCTATACCCGAGCTGGAGCTCAGAATGAATGAACTTTTAATTTCTCTAATGGGTTTTTGTGTTTTTTTTTTTTTTTCTACTTGTTAGGATTTAAGTTTGTACAGTTGGCAAACCATGACAAAAAGTAAATTTCATTAATTTAGAATGGTATACTTTCAAGTCCAAGACAAAAAAACTCAAGTTCAAGATGAAAAAGTGAGTTGCAATTTGGTTCTCTCAATTGTTGTTCGATTGCTCTCAATTCCTGTCCGATCGGTTGAAAGTCACATATCAGTAAAAATCAACAAACGTAAAAATCCCATAACTTATCTGTTTGAAACCCAAATTGCGATCCGTCTGTTTTTTGCAATATTTAAAGAACATTATAAGCTAGCCCTAGGGGGGGTTTTTAGAGAAAGAAGAGTGCATCTTGTATCCCTTATTGTAGATCTAGGGTTTTTGTACCCAAAACTCTCTCATATCTTCTACCGGTAATATTCCTTGAAAAAACTCAAGATCTGGTGTTATAGAAGTTGTTGCCATCACTATTCATCAAAGGTGCTAGAGATTTAAATCTTCAAGGGTGGTCTTGGAGTCACAAACTAGAGAGTTTGTGTTACTAAAGCTTTGAGTGGGATCTCAGAATCACAAACGTGGATGTTTGTGTTCAGCAAATTCAAGATAGAAGAGTCCGTGGATTTAGAGCTGCACATGGTCGTATTAGTAAGTTCTACAAGAGGTAGCTTTAGATTTAGGGTTTAAATCTATTGAAAACTTCTATTCTATCATAGTGGATTTATTTACCTTAAGGATAACTAAATTAAATTCTCCCCAAGTTTTTTACCTTGAAATAGTTGGTTTCATTGGTTTTCTTGGTTTCATATTGCTGTCTTATTTATTTTTCCGCACTAAGTAATATGATTGTATGTGTTTAACCTAGATCTAAATAATAAACCTAAGTATCTACTTAGTTAATTAATTAGGTTAAAAAATCTAAGGCCATGTTTGGTTTAAGGAGTTTTTATCACTCATCACTCACTTTTCATCACTCATTACTCACTTTTCATGGGTCTCACACCTGGTTTACTTGTTTGGTTAAATTTTTGTTTTCAGTTTTCATAACTCAAAACTCAAAAAATTGAGTTAGAGTAATGAAAATTGAAAACAAATTTTGACTGTTTTCAAGTGATGAAAAATGAGTTATGGTGGCATTATTATAATTCTTTGCATCTATGTGCAACTCACTTCAATGTCTAGTCTCAATCACACTCCACCCAGCTACTCTCTTTCCTTATTTTATTTATTTCTTTTATCTTTTTTTCTCTTTCTTCAATGCCATGTCTTCAATGGTTGTCCCTCATCCTCTTGGTTTTTCTTGTCCCTCGTCTTCTTAGTTTCACTGTTCATCAACAATAAGTTTCTTCAATACTCGTCTATGTTTTTTTCATTTTTTTTATTTATTTTTTATATATGAATGAAAGATTTTTAGTAAAATGTGGACCAGAATACAAGAACTCCAAGCTCAACAACTACAACAGACCAAACATAAACACCCAAGTCCTAAAACAAAAGAAACAAGCTCATCAGTACTAAGGAACTATGTAAAGTTGTGATTTCCAACTATACTGCGTTGGCTTTAATTCCGTGCCAAATTTGATTGTAATTTCTTCAATCATTTTCCTTGTATGTATGTGAGTTTATCTGTAAGGGATGAGTGTGAGAGATTGGTGAAGAATCAAGTTTCAAAGGTTGAATCAGTGGATTTCGCGACTGGCTCGCGAGTAGCTCGCGAGAAACAACCCGCGAAAAGGCCACGTGTGGAGTACATGACTGGAAGATGAAGAGTCGTGCCAGGCTGTCATTTTCGTGACTATCTCGTAAGAAGGGCCAACCCGTGAAGGACCCGTGAAAGTTTCTGTTTGACAAAAAGTTATGTTTTGCTTTACCAAGTCTTTACTCACATTATATATACCCTCATTACCCACAAATTGTAAGGAATGCTTTTCAGAGAGAAAACCATAGAAAATACACTTGAGAGTTAGATATTATTATACCCATAATCATCTACACATTTCCTTGTGATTTGCCTCAACTCTTACCTCTCCATCTCTAGATCTTTGAGAGGTTACTAGCTCAAACACTCACCACACCCATTCTGAGTGTAAAGTGAGATTTTGGTACTACTGAGAAGCATTGGAAGGAGCCATTCATTGGCAAATGCAATCGGGCTAAATTGCGGGATCTAAAAAGCTAGAGAAGACAAGACTCCGAGAAGTCCGTTGGTAGCAGGAGCTAGGAGGGCTCAAGTACATGGGGTAGACTACGCTTGAAGGGTTTTTTGTTATTTGTGTACTCAAACTTTATTTTTTAGTGGATCGATTTCGACTTGGAGGTTCGCGGAGAGGTTTTTCACCGAGTTCTTCAGTTTCCTCTTCGATAACACGTCTCAGTGTTATCTTGTGTTTACATCTCTCTTCTCTACTTTTTAAGCTTTCATTTTATTGTTGATGATGGATGAATATGGCTTAGGGTAGTGTTATTGGTTCATTGCGCTTATTTACTCTTGTTCCACACTTAGTCTAAGTTAGAGTAAAAGCAATCTAGCCATTTTTTTTATTTGGAGGTTTGAATAAGCTCTTGTGTTTTAGCACAAATCCGAACTTTCAAACTACAAGTTACATCAGACACAAACAAATTTCTGGGTATTCCTCTGAAGCCAGATTCGATAGATGTCGCCTAGGTTATTCTGCAATGGGGTAGATTTAAAAGTTTGCATCCTCAATAGGTTATCCCCCATTGAAAGCACCTTATATTTCAACAACTATAAGGTCTTCTAATCAACCATAACTTCACAACCTTCCTTCAAATTCTTCTGTTAAAGAAGTATTGATAAAAGATATGTTCAAGTTTCAAACCAAAGAATTCTTTGGTTTCTTTTTTTTCCTTTCTTGGTTCTATTTTAATTCCACCTCCCTCTTACCTGAGCTGGAGTTCAGGATGAATGAGCTTTTAATTTCTCTAACGGGTTTTGTGTTTTTGTGTTTTTTTTTTTTTTTTTTTTTTTTTTACTTAAAACATATGGTGTTACTACCAACTTTTTGTTCTTAGATTTTTTTTTTGGGAAAAGTTTTGCTACATACAGGTATGCAGCAATTGTTACATATAGGATTATGTGACAATAAAAAGAGAGTTACAAGTATCTAATGGTCCACTTATCATGTACATTATACATAACCCTTGAACATATGTTACTTTCTTTTTGTTGCCGTATAACTCATTATACAGCAATTGCTGCATACTAGTATGCTTCTTCTTTTTTTCTTTTTTCTTTTTACTTTCTTCTCATTAAATAGTTATATTATAAATTCAATATAAGTAATCTTCTCTCTCTCATAATGAACTGATTTCACAGCTGCATGCATCCATTGTGAGAAGAAGAATACATGTAACCAACATGAGATTAATACATGTCGTTAAAAATGGATAAGATGGAATAAAAGTTTATAATTATATCTCTTTTTCTTCTATCATAGTTGACCTATTCAACAATATCTATGAAGTATGAAATATATATGGTCAAATTCATCGACAGATCTCATTTCTTCTTAAATTTTAATGGGACTAATTAATTAGTTGATGTGACAAATAAAATATACATTAAAATGATGTTATAGAAAGCGTAAAATTTGAAATTAGATCATTATTAATTATAAATCCTATTAAAAATTTAATAAAGAAAGAGATTTGAAAATGAAATTAACTTGGCTTTAAAAGTTGAGTAACACTAACGCACACTCTTGACATGATGGTCACTCTACAAATATAAAGTTCTTGTGGGGTGAGAGGGTAAAGACTGAAATTCAAGTTTTCAGGAAGGAGTTTCACACACATATACACTTAAACTAGACTAAAATTGAGTGCCTAAATTGACATAATTAATAATAGTTAAGGAACTAAATTATTTTTTGTTAATAATTTGATGACCAAATAGTATATCAACCCATATTGTATAATTTTTTTATAATATGTCTAGTGGCAAGTCGAGACAGAAGGAATATGAATTTATTACTACTATTATTTTTTTCACTTTTTTATTACAATTTATTTATTTAAAAAATTGTGAAATACATTTTTAAAAAAATTATGAAATATACATAGATTTGGTCCTAAATATATATATATATATATTTATTGTGTATACTAAGATTTACTTTTAGAAAATGGCTTAGTCCTCTTAATAAGTGTTCACGGGAATGAATTTATTGTCATGCTTTATTTTATTTATTGTGCAAAAGAATCAAAGATAGTATTGCCTTAAAAAAAAAAAATAATAATTTTGCATTATATCTTTCCACTAGACCCAACGAGTCCACATCATGTTAAAGCTTAATCACAATGAACTTATCACAATTTTAGTTAAAAAAAATTCTATAAGTCTTTTTTTTTTTTTAAAGCAAACTATCTTTCTCTGTTAAATTTTTTGCTTGTGCTTTCTACCAATTGTTTTTTCTTTTTTGTTTATAGATCTGAAGCTCGGCCTCTAAATTCAAACATGGAGGTGGAGGGGAGGAAGAAGCAATCCTTATTCAGTTCAACTTTTGAAGCACAGGTCAAAGAACAATATGTAGCCAACAAAGGATAGATATATAGGGAAACATGTGATGAGTGCTGCTCCCAGGGTTCATGGTGGTGAATATGTTTCAATTGAGAAAGGTCCAGTCCCACCTTCAGCCCCTAATCGAACCACACGTGGGCCATGATGCCATTGGCAACCCCTGATGAGCTGATCGAGTTGGTGTTCATAAAACTTGATGCTGTAATGCTGCTTCTCTAGAAGACTAGAACAATATATTCTCTGCCCAATGCTTTTGATTAAATAATAAAAAAAAAAAAAAAAACCTATAAACATATATTAGGTTCTGGGAAAAAATGTTATATGTTATTTCTCTAGTCTCTTTCAATCGTGGCTGACCAGGCAGATCATGATTAACCGGCCATCTATGGCTGCTTGACCATGGCAGGCCTTATTGTCTGCCAGGCACCATGCGTGCTTCAAATTATAGCTGTCTAATGCTACTCAAACAACGCTTATTGGCACTTGACAGCAAATTTCCCAAGCGTATAAATTAACCATAAACCATGGCAGCAAGTTTTAGTTTATATCCACTTTCAATTATTTGTCCAAAAACATTGTTCCCCCATCTTTACCGATGAGAGCTATGATCAAATAAAAACACTTTTGATCTCATGAATACCTATGACTTAAAGTATGTGCACCAAGCAAGTCACGGTTGGGTCATGGCTGAAAGTAGTATTACAGAAGTTGAAGAAACAGAGGTTGTAGACTCAAAGCATAACGGCTAGTTTTGCAACGGCTACTTGTGAAGAGTTAAAACGGAGTGTTTTACTTTAATGAGACACGACGTCGTTTTACAATTATACACGCGTGTCACATTAAACCTTTAAACCAGACGGTGCCGTTTTGATCAAAAGCCTTTCACTCTTCACAAATTCAAGACGTGCTCTGTTTCTCCTCTCCTGGGTTCAATTATGAATAGAGTAGATATTTGTAGATATTTATCTGAGATGTACAGTTGTAATCTTCAGTCAGTTTTGGTAGGAGTCTGTTACAGGTGGTTAGATTAGAACCTTCTAGAAGCTTCCAAAGTGGTTACCATTCTTTGTAAGATATAAATAGAGGATGTGTACGTAGTGTTCATTTAACAAGCTTGAATAGAAATCTTTTCTTCATTCATCATTTTTTCTCTCTGTTTTTCTCTCAATCCGCCATTGTTAAAGCTTCAAGCTTGTTTTCTTTCATGGTATCAGAGCCAGAATCCATGGCTTCCACTACTTCTGCAAACACTACTACTTCTACAAACACTAATCTTCCATCACCACAGATCACTACTCAAGCACCCTCACCATTATTGCTACTATCTAATATGTCAAACTTGATGTCAATCAAGCTTGACTATACGAACTACATTCCTTGGAGGCACCAGTTGATCACAATACTGGAAGCTTACTCTCTAGTTGAACACATTGATGGTTCAACCTCACAACCTGGTTAGTTTCTTCTTGATGCTCAAGGGCATTTGACCACGAATGTGAATCCAGAGTTTCAAACCTGAAAAATCAAAGATAAGGCTCTCCTTTCTTTGATCAATTCAACACTCACTCCACAAGTTTTCTCTCTCGTGGTTGGAATTACCACTTCAAGAGAAGTGTGGAATACTTTAGAGCAGAGGTTTACCTCAACTTCAAGGGCTAACATACTCAATCTAAAGTTGGAACTTCAAAGTCTCAAGAAAGGTTCAGATTCAGTGAACAACTTTCTGCAGAAGATTAAGATCGCTCGTGACAAACTTCTTGCAGTTGGAGTAGTGGTAGATAATGAAGAACTCATATGCATTGTTCTTCGAGGTCTACCTAAGGATTTTGCTCACTTTTGTTCAGCAATCCGTACTAGGAGTGAACCAATTACCTATGAATAGCTCTCAATTATGCTGTAGAGTGAAGAACAGGCCACGACAGAGAATCTTGATAGCTTTTCACACTCTCTGGCCATGTTTGCTTCTGGAAATAAGGGCTCCACTAGCTCTCATCTCCAGCCACACAACCATGGTGGTTTCAATGGTGGCTCTAATAGAGGAAGAGGAAGGAACAATGGTAATAGAGGTAGAGGTGGAGGAAGGTTCAACAACAGTCATGGTGGAGGTCAACACCAGTTTTTCAATTCCCAACCTCAACAGAATTATAACTCACCTCAGAATGCTCACTTTGGAGGTCAATTTGGTGGTCAATCTGGTGGCCAGACCTTCAAGAATGATAGACCTAGCTGTCACATTTGTGGCAAGGCAGGTCACCAAGCTCTTGACTGTTATCACCGAATGGATTTTGCTTATCAAGGCAAGAATCCACCAACCAAACTAGGAGCAATGTCTTTAGCATCTAATGCAGCCTTAACCAATTGTCAAGATCCTTGGTTAGCTGACTCAAGCACTTCAGACCATCTCACTGCTAACTTGAACAACCTTTTTGTTTAGTCACAGTATAAAGGTTCAGAACAGGTCACAGTTGGCAATGGACAAGCCCTTCCTATTAACCATATTGGTAATGCTTCCCTCTCTACTAAATACCATAAATTTCTGCTTAAAGATGTCCTTCATGTCCCTAGGATAGCTATGAACCTTCTATCTGTTCACAAGTTTTTCTTACATAATAACTGCTCCTGTCATTTGATGCTAATCAACTCACTATTCAGGATGTTCCTACGGGGAGAATCCTTTACAAGGGCTTGAGTGAGAATGGGGTTTACCCAATCTATCCTCAGTTTTTCAATAGACCTCTTCCACACTCTACTTCATCCACACAGTTCAATTCCCTTTCAACACAGAACAACTCATTTTCTACATCTTTTCATGCACAGAAGTCAAACAAGTGGTTGCTTTGGCACCATAGACTAGGTCATCCTAGTAATAATGTACTTCAAAGTGCCCTATCTTCTATTTCCTTTCCTGTTGTTTGTAATAAACCTGTTTTTGGTTCTGACAATCATTGTAAGCATTGCCTTAGTAGTAAAATGCATCAATTACCATTCAATAAATCTAATTTTGTTGCTTCTAAGCCCCTTGAACTTGTTCACAGTGATGTATGGGGACCATCACCTATTACATCCATCAATGACTTTATATATTACCTAGTCTTTGTTGATGATTACTCTAAATTCTCTTGGCTATATCTGCTTAAACATAAGTCTGATGTGTTTCCTATGTTTAATTATTTTAAAGCTTTAGTTGAAAATCAACTTCACAGTACTCTCAAAATTTTAAGGACTGATGGAGAGGGTGAGTTCACCTCAACTGTCTTTCATCAGTTTTGCTCCAATCATGGTATAATCCATCAAACATCCTGCCCTCATACCCCACAACAGAATGGCACAGCTGAGAGGAAACACAGGCATCTTGTAGAGTGCTCCCTTACTATGCTTTCTCACTCTTCATTACCCCTCTCTTATTGGTCTTATGCTGTGTCCACAGCTACACACATCATTAATAGACTTCACACACCTTTACTTCATCACAAATCTCCCTGGGAGGTTTTATTCCAAACTAAACCTGACATACTTCATCTTAGAACTTTTGGCTGTATTTGTTTCCCCCTTCTCAGGCCATACAACAAACACAAGCTCCAACCTCATACTAAACCTTGTATTTTTCTTGGCTACCCTACCCATTCTAAAGGCTATATCTGTCTAGAGCCTACCACTCATAGAATATATCTCTCTCGGCATGTGCTTTTCAATGAAACTGAATTTCTCTCTACACCCTCATCCACTCCAGTCTCTAATCCTTCCTCTCATTCTTCTCCACTCCCTGATTCTAATGCCACTACTCATTGGTTATCCTTTCTTTCCAATCTCTCTTCACACAGTTCCTCCCATCTCCCTACATTAGACTATCCATCTGCCTCCACACCTTATCAGTCTACCTCACCTGCTCCAATACCTGACCAGTCCATCTCCACGGACATTATACCTGCTGTTTCATCATCCTTACCTGACCTCATCCCTATTCCAGCAACCTTACCTATACAGTCCACCCAACCTGATACTCAATCCAGTCCTAGTCCATCTGCTGTCTTGACTGTACCAGATTCTGTGCCCGTTTCAAATGTTCATCCTATGACTACCAAATCCAAAGCAGGTATTTTCAAGCCCAAAGCCTTTGGTACATCCATAACCAAGGCTGCTTCAATGGATTACACCATCACTGAGCC
>JARYZH020001896.1:0-21039 GCA_030021035.2 Notholithocarpus densiflorus | reverse complement strand
GGACCAGAGGAAGTCATCATCCCCTTCCCCGCCCCACGAACTGGCTTAGAAGGTGACTTCTTCTTGGCTAGCGCCTCCACGGTAGTGACGGCTACCTTTTTAAGAGAACGCTCATCCTTCCCGTCACTCTTTCTTTTCGCCGAAGCTTTAGCGACGGTCTTGGGGGTTGACGAGAAAGTCCCATCCCTTTCCCTAGCCGCCTTCTCTTCCTCTTTCTTACGGGCAGCAGCAGCCCTCACCCTTTGCTTAGCAGCCTTCATTTCTGCAAAATTGATGTATGATTAGCGGATTAAGACAGAAGGAATGAATTGACAATGAAAATACAAACGACTTACGTTGACGGGAAAGAGTGTCTAATCTGCAAGCTTCCTCCGTCAGTTACGGATCTCCACAATAGACGTACAAAGCGTCGAGTGTTATAAGGTCCCGACACTTCCGCTTGTCCAAAGGAATCTCTGTTACACGGCGAATGAAGTCTTCTTGCTCCTCTGAAATATGAGGGTGAATGCTAGCTGAAAATAAGGGAAATAGACGGCGTTAGAAACTTGGAATGGGCAAACGAAGAAAAAAGCAGACGGGATTAACCTGAGTCCTTGACAAAAGCCCAAATGTTGTCAAAATAACCACCGGGCATCGTCTCCCATTCCTCCTGACGACACACCCAATTCGTCCCCTTAACAAAAAAATATCTACTTTTCCAGTTTCTGTTGGAATCTGGCATATCAGACACTAGTTTCAAGTCCCTCTCTCGGACGGCGAAATGATACGTCCCCCTAGAGGAGACAAGGTGTTGAGGTCTGTAGCAATAGAAGAACTCGTCCAACGAAAGCTGACGGTTCCCTCCACTCAATTGACCCCATAAAATCTCAGCACCTATAAAGATCCTTTAGGCATTCAGAGCAATTTGGCTGACGGACAATCCCAAAAAATCAGCCAACTGACGATGTAAAGCCGTCAATGGTAGTCTAAGCCCTGCAGCAAACATAGCATCGTACATACCAACGTCTGCCGTCCTCCCTGTATAGCATTGCTCGTCTTCCCTAGGAAGGCGGAGAGGGATATGGTCGGGGATTTGGTAACGGGTACGCAATTCCTTAAAGACCCTGTCACTCATGTTTGGTAGGAACTTATTGACGGCCCAATCCTCGGGAAGAATGAAGGGACGGTTGCCTCCGGGACTTTCCTGAGTCCCTTCACAGGATTCCCCGTCACCTTCATCCCCACCTCCGTCACTACCTCCCTCTTCTTCTTCCTCATCATCACCCTCCTCACTCACTACTCCTTCCTCACCTTCCTCCCCATAACTTTTAGCCTCCTCGTCAAGAGACTGGGCTGACGTTTCTCTTTCTGATGACCAGGAAGAACCCTCGGACTCATGACCTGAACCAAACACCTCATCATAGTCCGCTCCTTCGCAGACTGACGAGTTCTCACCCGACGCGTCACTTGACATCTGGCTACCTACAGGTGACGGAGTCATTCTAAGAACCTAAGATGACGGTCTCATTACAGAACCAACTGAATAAAAATATATATGCAGAAAAAAAAAAGGAACTTACGAGTATGGCTTTTGAAGTAGCAGGTTCAAATGCGACGGCAACAGCGCGATTGACGAAGTCAAAGGGTAAAAGCTGACGAGGCTTCTCTCAGGAAATCAGCGAGGATGAAATAAGAGGAATGAGGGAAGAAACGGGTTATATATATAAGGGGAAATGCACAGAAGATGAAGCGACGCTTTCGTTCAGTGGCGGAACCAACCAGGATGCGCCACGTATTCGAACATTTAATGTTGGTGGCTCGAGGAGTTGCCCCTAAATAGTCTTTTTATTTTTTGGCCAAAGAGGAGATTAGCAATGAAAATCACTCCATAATCCGTCAGCTTATGCCAACGGCACTATGGAGTAGGGGGCAGCTGATATGGATAAAATTACAACACTCCCTGACGGTCTGGCATGAAGCAACGTTCGAATTAAGCTCGTCAGTTTCACCTTCTTCCATTAACATGTAACAGTGGAAAAAGGAGTTAGGGTTAACGGGGTCAGTTCGTTGACGGTGGATAGCTGACGACTACAGGCTGAAGGGCTTGCACAAGGCTAACGGCTACAGGCTGAAGGGATTGCACATAGCTGACGACTCCAGGCTGAAAGGATTGCACAAAGCTGACGGTTCCAGCAATACTTTGCCTTGCCTTCCACGAATGGGTATATAAGGAAATATCTTGCGCATCACGCTCAGTATTAGACTCCTATAAGGAAAGGATCCCGTAAAATACGCCCCAAAGAGACTCCTAAAAGGAAAAGACTCCTAGTCCAACAAGGAGAGGTCAACACTCTACTACTATAAAAGCCCCAATACCCTCACAAACCAAGGTACGCATAATTTACCCTCTCTAGCACTCTAGAGTTGTGAGAATAGTTCTAATTTGACCTTCGGAGGGTATTTGGCCGGCACCACACCGGTGCTCTCTGCTAGGTATTCTCTTTTCTGTGTAGGTAGTCAACTCGAGCGTGTGAAGGCTGTGTAGCTCACTGGTGATTTTTTACGGCATCATCAACCTTGATACCCTAATTATGGATTAATTGAAGCTTGGTGCTAGAAAACACACACAATGTAGGAGCAATCAAAAGAAATCTTCAAGAGGCCTTGAAGTATCCAAGAATTTGGATTTGTGGTTGGCGTCTCAACTTGAGGAATCGGAAGCTAGTGAAGAGAATGGGTTGGTGCAACTAGTTGCTAGTAGGAGCTAGAACTTGGATACACTTACACCTACTTAGAACTTGGAGGGTTTGTAAGTATATTAGGGTCTAAACTGGTGTTTTTCAAAATATGCAGAAATTACCTTTATCATGTCCCGTTTACTAAATGGCTAACACGTCTGTTTGACTGGTTTGGTTGCAATTTTTACACTAAACTTTTGATGGAGTATTGCAAAAGAACCCGAGGAGTAGCAAGGGAATTACTTAAAGCAATATCAGAGAGCTAGGGTTGGAACCTTGCTATATTGAGAAGGCCATGGATTTAGAAAAAGGTTTACAAGTGTTCGTTGGAAATTTATACCCAAACTGTCCACAACCAGAGCTTGCAATTGGTAAGCCACCTCATTCTGATCATGGCCTCTTGTCTCTCCTCACACAGAATGGAATTGGCAGCTTCCAACTACAACACAATGGGATATGGATCAATGTCAATGTCAATGCCATGCCTAACTCCTTTCTAGTCAACATAGCCGATCAACTTGAGGTTCTAGCCTTCTGAATTCCCTTCTCACTCTTTTATTATGCAATTTTTTCCCATTCTATGATCGTCACTCTTTCATTTTTATGTTCTATTGCTAAATCTTCTTTTAAGTGAAAGGATGCTTATACGATTTTTGGTTTCACAGGCGTTCAGGCTCGCTTTCAAAATTTACATTAAGCTGATACAAACTTAAATTAGTCTCTTAGTTTTAGTGTTATTTTATGATTATTATTATTATTATTTTGGTTTTTGCTTTTTGGCACTGTGTTGAGAATCTTGAGATTGCATATTGTTGGAATATTCCCAACGAAAAAAAAAAAATTACAAAGTTTTTATAAAGTTAATTTAAAAATAAAATCATCATACAATCTCTTTTAAAAGTCAATTTAAAAATGAGAAATATTTTTTCTACAATATTTTCATAATAATTATAACTTGTTATTGGTGAGTAAAAGAATAATTTTAGTAATAGGTTCAAATTAAAACCAATAACAACTTATAATTACCTTATTTTTTCTATACCAATCAAATATTTTGTTTAACTAATTAAAAACTTCTTACTTATATTAATTAATATTTTTGGAATTAATTTTGTCTTTAACCCTATATGTTAATCTCCTCCAAAATAAATTCTTAACAACGCTTGTGTGTGACAGTAGATCTAAACATCTTCTCCGCTTATGCTTACTCTTTCTTCTACAGCAACTATGAAACAAAAATTTTTAAACATGAATATGTCAAAACTAGCTAGGCTTCAAAAAGGAAATCTTAAAAAAAAAAAAAAAAAAAAAAAATCTTAATTTTGTACATTAGCGTATTACATACATCATCAATAATAGATTATTTCAGAATTTGAATGAAAGCTGAATTTCATTTTGATAAGTGATTAATTTTAAATGAAAAAAGAAACAATTATTTTGTTTATATTTTTTTAAACTTAAATGTATACTAGTTTTATAATTTTGTTTGAATTTCAAAATATTTTCCATTCAAAAAAAAATTCTCATAATTTCTTCTCAACCAAAGTTAAATTTCTTACATCACCCCTAACCCGAATGATTATTAGATATGTTTATGAATCTTTACAAGAAAAACATTACAAGAACAGCTGTTTATTTGGCTCTGGATAGTGATCTTTGCATTCCCATTGGCTGCAACTTTTCTATTATTTTTAACTCATTGCAGGCCTGTTCGGCCACCTTTTTTTTTTTTTTGGTTTTGTTTTTTAAAAATAAATAAAATAATAGTTTATGAATTTATTCTCAAACAATTTTTTTAGTGCTTCAACCCCCTCCAAAGAAAAGAAAGAAAAAAATCAATGAATCTGTTTGATACTTTTTTCTATTCCTATAGTTATATTTTTCTTTTTCTTTTTGCCTATATATCACAACTGGCCAAGCCCACCACCACCGTCCTAACCACCCAGCCACCCACCCAAACCATCAAAATTTATAGTGAATATTGCATCAATTGCACACTACCTGCCACCAATTAACAATCAACAAATCCAAGAAACAACTAATTCAACCAAGGATCTCTAGATTTACATCGCGTCTAAGACCAATGGGACATAAAATTTGTATATTATACAATATACTTTGCAACATTTCCTACCACCAGCAGGGGAGGTGTCATTAGCCAAAGGCAATCATGTAATATTAGCCCATAATGTCATTGTCAAGATTGTAGAATATGCTTATAAGTTTGTCTAGTGGACTTATTAGAATTTTAATGAATAATCTATTAACTTTAAAGAAATCAATACCATATCATAGACTGTTTCAGTTTGACCAAAGAAACAAAATGTTTCTATATCAGTTAATACTAGTATAACATTTTAAGGTTATCACTATATAAATATATATATATATATATATAAAATTTTACATACTTATTAATCAAAATCTATATTATTTATTAAAAACATTTTTAGATCAATTTGTTAAAACTTAGAGTCTTTAAAAGGATATCTAAAGCCTAAATAATAATAATAATATTAATATAAAATTTTTTGGGAAAGTGATAATAATAATAATAATAATAATAATAATAATACATATGGAGTTCCAAGTCCAACTACTTAATTCAGAGTCCATTTAGCCCAGTGGAATGATAAATTTTCTCAATTGATTTTCCAATCTTAGACTTGATTTTAACAATTCTAGCGGATAGAAAATTTTTTAATTACATCAAAATTATCTTTGGATTGTGGATATTTCCACTTCAGTGAAAAATATCCACAATCATTATCAACAAATGGCCTTTCTTTTCACTTTATATCCACAATCAGTGATCTCCAATTCTCCATTATACCTCTCTCTCTCTCTCTCTCTCTCTCTCAGAGTCATCCATGGCTGCTATTCCCCAACCCTCTCAGCCATCTCCTACTCAAATTTCCAAGATGACGACATATATTAAGAAAGTAGCTGAATCACCTGGGCTCACCTCTGTTCCTTCCAGTTACGCTTTTACCCCTAGTCCCAATGATCAAGCAGTTTCTGAAGACCCAGACGACTCAATTCCAATCATTGACTTCTCTTTACTCACTTCTGGTACTCCTGATCAACGGTCCCAACTTATCCAAGAGCTTGGCCAAGCCTGCAAGTACTGGGGCTTCTTCAAGGTAAAACATATATTTACATGACATAGTAGTAATCTTCTGCAATATTGTATATGCATGTGTACCTGATTTTGATGAGTCTCAGTTGATCAACCATGGTGTTCCGGAGAGCTTAATGGAGGCAATGATAGAAGGCATTGGAGGATTTTTCAATCTGACAGACGAAGAAAAGAGAGAATTCGAAGGGAAAAACCTTTACCCAATCAGCTGCGGAACCAGCGTCAATCCATCAATGGAAAAGGTTTTTACTGGAGGGATTATCTCAAGGTCCTTGTACATCCTGAGTTTCACTTCCCCAACAAACCTGCAGGATTCAGGTACTCGGGTTTTAATAGTTAGAATTATTGTCTAAATCAAATAAAAACCTATGTTTGTTGTGTTGCAATTTTAAGCTCTGTTTATTTTTGCCGTAAAATGTTTTATAGAAAATATTTTTAGCATTTTATCGTGTTTTGCTTTTGTAAAATTTGCTCAAATTCATAATTTTAAAAATCGGACTACTCAAAGGACAAAAAAGAGGAGTTGTTCTCGGTATTTTGTTAAACGAGGATCAGACTGATAAGGCTTTTTCTTTTTCTTTTTTTAATTAATTTTTAACACGATATAAAATCATAGCAAATATAAAAAGTATTATGCTTTACAATAAATATATATATATGTGTGTGTAAATGTTCGCTACAGGCTTGAGCACGTGCTTCTGCATGGCCTCATGAAATCTTTATCTTTTGTGGAATGGCTATCAGCCATGATAGGTGCGCGGTGATATCGATGGATCAGGCGATAGTTGAATAGGTGAGGTCATAATTAATTGAGTATTAATTTTAAATTATAAGAATATATAATAAATTTAAAACTATAAAATTATTTAATTATTAACTGTAAAAATTTTTCTTTTAAGAAAAATGTAGATTTAGTTATCACATCTTATATTTACGGAATTAAAAATACGATAAGTATGGCATGTAACATTAATACGTAGCTTTTTCTTCTTTATATCAAAGTTCAAGAAATACAAAGATAAGCCAATGGTTGAACAAAACACAAAAACTAAAAACACACTTACAACTAGAAGAACAACACTCATTCATGGTCCAACCTACCCCACTTCCAGAGCCCTAGTTGTTTATCTTCTTCTTATTATTACGCCACTTCCCAGAGCCCTTGTTTATTCATGGTGCCTATAGGTGTGAGGGCGGTCTTTGTGTGAATAGTGAGGAGGTGGAAGTGTTGGCATGCGTAAAGTGCTTGAGTTTGCCATTGATGTGGGCTTCACGGAGATTATTAGGTGATAATGCTATGGTGATGAAGGCGATTTCTCGGGCTCGGCCAGGACCTGCGCGACTTGGTTTAATATACGAAGACATCGGTGCTTGTTTGTGGGTTTTTAGCTCCATTTCAACTAATTGTGTTAGGCGCGGTGCAAATAGTGTTGCTTTCATTAGCACACAGTAGATTTGTTAGATTAATTGATAATGAAATTATTTGGATGGAGGAGGATCTCCCGCCCGGTGAATGGTCGTTGTATTTGGATTCTAGTGTTCTAAATTAATGAAAATTGATTGGTTCCGGCTTAAAAAAAAAAAAAAAAAAGGTTAGATTTTAAAAATCTATGCATAAAAACTAAAATGGAAAAAAATGCTTATAAGTTAGTCTCGAATACACATAGAGTTATGCCTTGGTTGCCAGGACGAACGGATTTTAAGCTAGCAGAGGCGAGAGTATAAAGAAAAAAAAAAAAAAACTCTAAATAGGCATTCATAGTATTAAAAAATTATAAATACTCGATATTATTGTTTCTAAATATATTAGATGCTGTCGTTTTAAACAGATAAACAAAAACAAAATAATGTTTTTTTAATCCTAGGCTAGCGAGGATTTTATTTATTTATTTATTTATTTGGTTGAAATTAAATTTGTGGGCCCGGATTTGGATCCCACGGCCCAAAAGGTGGATAGACTTAGGCCAAGCCCAAAATAATAAATTTGTAGAGTGAGTTGGAAAGCGGGCTCTAGTGGTCAGGCAACCAATAAGTAGATGCGATGACGAAGGCAGATTGACAAGTTCAAATAAAAGAAAGTCGTCTTGAGCCTGGTCCAGGAGGTCGGTTCTTATATATTGATTCTCGGAATTTAATTACAAGTTCGGTTACGAATTGCTACAGTGTTTCTCTCCTTCCCCCTGCTCCATTGGAGAGGTCTTGATATATAGTCCACTTTTAGACGATCTTGGCCCTCTACTTGTTGGTCGTCTAAGCCTATACTTGGGTGCTTGTCCCATCGGACTTCCCTATGAGCCTTTGTGAGTTAGAGCTGATAAGGCGTGCTTGTTCGAGGATCTTACCATAAATACAGTAGAAAGTTAGCTAAAGCATTCAATGCGATGGCGGCGAAGCACCCTAGATATTTCCACAGCTCCCAGATCATACCAAACACGTTCGTAATGCATGTCTTTATCTATATAGAACCTCCGGGACATCACCACGGATGATAGGAGGCACCTCTTGATCTTTGTTGCGCAAGCGGGGATATTCCTTCTCGGACAACCTCTCCCAGCCCTCTGCCGGTCATAGTTTGCTCGTGAAGTTCCAAGTGTTACATCTTTCTTACTATTGATCTATTCTCGAATCACGGAGCTTCCTTGGACAAGGCCAGGCCCAATACATTTGAGCTGCGTCCCATGATAGCCTTTCAAAATTCCGTTTTCCTGCTTATCCAAGAAAAAATGGGGTTTCGATGTTCGAATGATAAATCCATGTTCTTTGAAGTTTCGCACGTGAGAACGTTGCTTCGCGTGTCCAGTAATTGTTCCTAACCCTTCGGGCCGCGATATTTCATTAAATGCTCGAACGCGCTATGTTCCGTATTCTAAGGTGAGATGTAGATCACTTGGTTGGCGTTTCTCCTCGAATTTTGGCGGGATACTCCCAGCTCCAATTTAACCTCTATATAAGGAACCAGGGAATCATTTTTCCCATTTTGCAAATCTTCGAGCTCTTGAGAGATTCCTACCTCTCGAAAACTTCAAAGCTTTCCAAGTTTCTAAAGTCTTGAGTCCTTTTCTTTAATAAATTTAAAATTTTAAGAAGTACCGGAAGCGTCACAATTGCTACATTTTCTACGTAAGTTTCTTCTTTTCTAAGCTCTTTTCTCCTCGACGGTCCTCGACCTTCCATTCTCTACTTCACTTTCCTTGAAAACTTCACCTTCCACTTTAAGCTCCTTTAGATGGGTAGATTTAAGCCTCTTAAGACTTTGATGCCAGCCATGGAGGAGCCGGGGCCTAAGTACCACATTCCACGAGGGAGTAGCCTTGCCGGTAATGTCCACCGGTCGGATAGACTTTGATAGGAAAGAATGAGAGGTTGTCATTCTATGTTTACTTTTATAGAAGGAGGAATGACAACGCCCGTAGGTAGGAGTGACCGAAGGCTACCTATTGACCATGGGATTTGTGTCCCACGTCGGTCTTGACTCTGACCTATTTAGAGTTTTAGGTTGCGTTGATGCTCTTAATGAGCCGGATGAATTTGGGGCTTACTTGGCGCGATGTTGTCACGTATGCGAGTGCCCTTCCCATTTCGCCAACTAGGGGGTATTACCTCAATCTAGATCTGTTAGTCGTTAGGCTCGTCTCGTGTCTCCACAAATCAGTAAGGGTATGAAGGAGGACTTCGGATAACCTCGAGGGCATGGTATGATGGTGGCTCTTTGCCCGGTCAGAAGGAAAGCCACGTGAGGTAACCTAGGTTTAGGTCCACTTTTATTCTTTCTTTCTCTTGGGCGTAGGCGTAGCCACCGGCTTAATATTCGCTATGTTCTACGTATTGGACTTCGTGCCTACAGGACATTTTTTTCAAGAAGTAGGCAACGCGATAGACGAGGTGACCTGGCTAGCTCGGATTGTATGGAGTGCGGTTTCCTAGCTAGAGAAGATCTTCCACCGTTAGTTGCCCGCTACGTGCTCTCCACTACGGCGGCGATTCAGGGAAGAGACTACCTCCAGCTATCCTTGGAGAGGTGAGATTGACATTCACTTCGAGGAGGATAAGAAGGAACAGGCGAATCCATAATCCATCTCCGGACTTGAGGATGAATTAGACCGGACACTCGCCGCCCGTTCTCCCGAAGCTCGTCATCGCCGCGTGTTGACGGCAACTCAGCCCAGAAGAAGGAGATGCCAGCTTTGAATATATGACGAGAAAGGGTGCGACCTCACGAACGTAGGGGCGGGCTCAGAGCGAGCGGGTTAAGCCTCCTCCATTCTTTCCCCGTCCCCTCCTGCTCCAACGTAGAGCTCGCTTGCCACAGATTTCAGTTTGAAAAGAAAAGGAAGGAGCGGGAGTTGGAGGAGGAGTGAATAGTCATGAGGGGCAGCAGATGGCCAGGACAAGCGGGCCTCTTACTGTGGATAGTAGGGAGGAGCCAAGTGGAAATAGAGGTGCGTGATAGAAGCACTTGAGCTCATAGAAATTTGGGTTGGAAAGGTGCTCCATCCCACAGGATGCCTCAGTCGGGGAGTTCTGAGAGGGAGCATTCGACCTTGGAAGTAGCCACTACCCTCCACGCTAAAGACATGGAGGCTTTAAGGCACGTGGCGTGAATCTGTTCATGTTCGAAAAGGGACCTTCAGCATGGTAAGCTACGTCATCCTAATTTTTAATTAGATGCTAAGGTGCTCTTTTCACCTGTTTCTTCTTTTACGGGATTTCCTTGTCATTTTTGTGCGGGTTACCTGATCTTTGTGGCCAAGGGAGAATGGGTCGGGACGCTGGAATGAGGCCAAGGTCGGGAACCCGACCTCAGTGTTAAAGTGACAAGGCTGCAGGCGCATCTAAACAAAACAGGAGCTTGCCATAAGTAGGTACCTTAGAAAGCGCCGCTTGAGTCTTTGAGGTGCGAAGGCTTGTGAGATCCGGTAGAGGATTAGCGTAAGGGCTTCATCTCCGCAGATAGAGGCTGGCTACCCGAGACAGCGGTCCTAGAGTTGAAGGCGGACTGCGGGAGGCCGGGAGCGAGCTGGGAGCGATCGAGGAAGTTGCGAGGCTTAGATGCGAGCGACTTATGGCCCAGTGGGGTGCGGGAAACTCAAACCGATTAGCGGAGGAGGTGGCCGGTGTGCGAAGACACGCAAGGAGTGTGGCGGAGGCGCTCAGCGAGCAAGTCCCACTGTTACAGCCAGTGGAGACTTCACCGAGAATATATTTTACCCTAAAGACATCCCGAGAAGTTCGGCGGATCTCCCTCGCTCCCTCCCTCGGGACAGCCTGCGCCAGCGAGGGCCTTTTTGTCCTCCTCACCGAAGACGAAGAACTCTTGAGGCTGATAACCAAAGCCAAGAGGTTAAAGGTGGCTTAGGGCAAGGAGTCGGCCAAGGGGATCTACGTCAGAGGATAAGGGCAGAAGGCTCTGCTACCAAGCCAGGGTAAAGAGGTGCCACCAGTCCCGAGGATGCGACTCAAAGCCAAGGATGGCCTTTGCTAAAGACGAGGATGACCTCATTTGCTAAGGCATGGCTTTAGGATCTTAGCTCTTCTTCTCCACTTTTTGTTTTGTTTTGTAGTAATGAGTCTATCATTGAATATATTGTACTTTCATTTTATCTAGAAAAGACTTAGCTTTTACCTTGTGGATCCTTATGCTTCCTTACTTGATGTTTTATCTTTTTAGTTGGTGCTAATTGTATCATTACGCCTTTTAATAAAATTTGGCGTTAATGAGGTCACAACAGTATTGGATGTGCTACACATGCTCCAACAAGAACTAAGAATAGCGCATTCTTTGCTGCTTCGAGATAAGTCGAATAAGTATAAATGATGAGAATGATCACATGTTTGCATTAAGTCAGAGCCATTCACGGGAAGGCTAATCCTGTGGAATGAAGTAAAACACTTAGTAGAAAAGATCTAAATGACGACATAATCTAGTTTTATTCAATACTTGAGCAAATAATCCAAGGATGTTAACTTACCAGGCGAGTGATCAGAGAAATTGAAGATAACACGAGATACATTTAATACTTTAAGGATTCCATAGGGTGTTAATTTCCCCAAGCGTGGTCGAGGATCGGGCATGACTAAGGTTCTTTTTAACAAGCAGGAAAGTAAGCTAAAGTGTTAATTTGCCCCGAAATATGGTCGAACCGGACATGGTAGGCTACGTTTTAACACTTAGCGAAATGAGCCTAAAGTGTTGTTACCCAAAGTATGTGGTCGAGAGACCGAGGCATGACTAAAGTTACATTTTAACAACAGAAATATGTCAAGTATTGGTACCCAAAATATGTGATCAGAGGTTGAGCATGACTAAGGTTACGGTATGCCAAATATGTCAAGTAATTTTAGTATGTGGTCGGGGGACAGGCGTGACTAAGGTTCGTTTAATACTTAGAAAAATGAGCCGAAGTGTTGGTTGCAATTATGTGGTCAGAGACAGGACATGACTAAGGTTACGTTCGACACCCAGAGATGTCAACAAGTAATTTGCAAAAAGTGTGTGGTCAGGGGCTGAAGTATGACTAAGGTTACGTTTAATACTTAGAAAAATGAGCGAAGTGTTGATTTACCCCAGTATGTGGTTCGGGACCGAGGCATGACTAAGGTTCTGTTCAACATTTAGAGAGATGTCACTAAGTGAAAATTTACCCAAAAGTATGTGGTCCAGGGGCCAGAGGCATGACTAATGTTTTGTTTTAATACTTAGAAAAATAATAATACTGAAACTTAACGGATATTATAATGAAGACGAGAATGTGACAAAGAAAGCTTTTATTAATAATAATACATTTCGAGGTTATTTACATTCTAGGGCGTGATACAACATTTCCATCTAGGTCTTTAAGATGATATGCACACATTCGTACTTGGTGATGCGATATGGCCACCGCTTCCCGATTAGGCGCCCAACTTTCCCGAGTGGATTTTAAGCGGCCTAAAAACCTTTCTGATACCAAGTCTCCGGGTGCAGCGACCTTGGCAGCGTTGGCATCGTACCGCTGCCCAGGCTTGTCGATGTACGCAGCGTTGAACCATGCCTTTCTGCCGCTCTTGATTAAGTCTAGGCTCTTTCCTGCAGCCTTCATTGATGCTTGGAGTGAAGGAACTCATTCTCAATGTTAGGAATCCGATCTCGGTGGAATAGCCTCGGCCGTAAGTCGTTGAAGAGTCTACTCTGTTGATACGTGAGGTGTGGTCGATATGTCCCGAAAGGGCGTGTAGCGAAACTCTTTCTACCTATTTTCCCTTCGCGTCATCCAACACTCTTTTGAGTCCACCCATGACCTTGTGCGGCCTGGCTGTCCATTCCCACAATGGGTAAGCCGAGAGTGGAATACTTATTGTAATTCAGTGTGACAATATCTCTGAAGGCTTTACTATCAAATTGGAGTCCATTGTCCAAGATGAGTGTATGAGGATGCCAAATAGAGTAATGATGTTCTTCAAAAAAATCTCTTGGCATCCATGTCTACGATATTTGCCAATGGTTCGGTTCTGAAACCTTGGTAGGAGTAGTCCGTGTAGACTAGTAAATATCTTTTATTCCTAGCCTTTAGGAAATGTCTAACTATATCCAAGCCCATTGACTATTGAAAAGGGCCAAGAGTTTGGACATAAGATTAAGGACCCACTGCGGTTGATGAATCTTTAGGGCGAATCTTTGGTATTGGTCACACTTCTTCCGCATGTGCGTGGCACCATGCATGTTCGGCCACGATATCACGTATGCAAGGCTACGCGAGATAGGGATCTTTGCCTCCCGTGTGTCCCAAAATCCTTCGTGTAACTCCTCAGGAATGGCTTTGATGCCTTAAGGTGTATGTATAGCAAGTGGAGAGCCCGGAAAGAAACGCTTGTATAATTTTTGAGTGCGGACGGCCAAAACCGAGCTTTCTTCGCACCTTAATACGACCGACTTATCCTCGGGCAAAGCGTCTTAACAGGAATAGCACTATAAGGTCCATCTAGTGGGCCCATACGTCGATGGACATGGACCATTTCTCTTCCCCTGCATTAGGCTTGCATAGAGTGGCTGACAAGAATGACAGGAGTAGACATATGTAGGAGGTTCTGAAGTGGCTAGGAAATCGGCATGTTCCCCAGGATATCGCAGCTAATTTGAGACTCGAATCCGATTGCAAGTGTCTAACTGATCCGAATATTCTTGCATTCTCATCCACGGCCTCTAACTCCCACTTTCAACGGCCTACGACCAATCTTGAATCAGAGAAGATCTTAGCTCACCTTTCCTTCCATTTTCGGACCATGGTCATCCCCCGAAATCGATGAGGCCACCGTACTCGGCCTCGTTGTTTGTGGTGAGAAGCCCAGGGATTTCTCAATAGTGATCTTGCTTGCAGGGGATAGGGGACTAGCCATTATGGATCCCCTACGATTCTTTGCCCGTCGACGTATACCTTCAAGATAAAGACTCCTACAGAGGAGACCCATTGCAATCGATTTTCCATCACGCACGGCTTTCCTACCTCTTCTTACGCTAGGGATTCGAACTTGGCCACCAAATCTGCGAGGACTTGACCTTTGGCCCCGGTGCGGGCATGTCTTGTCTCCAGCTCCTAGTATTGTACACCGGAACTGACAATCCTCCCCGTGAAATTAGCACTACGGTAGTGCTCAGTGGAGAGGATGAGGTTAAAACAACGATTGTGTGGGATTGGAAGTAGTGGGGGGAGTTCACGTGTAGCATGCCTCTTTGCTAAAATAGCATTCTCAATAGTAGATAACGAACCACGCCTCGTATAATGACTTGCTCACGTAGTAAGCGGCCTTTGCACGCCATTGTCGACTTGGATCGGCATCGAGCTCACGGCATGAGATGCCATGCAATGTAGGCAAAACGAGACCCTCGTCCACATCGGGCTTGGACATGGCGGAGTAGCAGAAAGGTACTCCTTGGCTGGCCCCGAAAGGGCTGGCGCACTCTTGGATCCCACTCAATCCTTTCCTTTATTCAACAGCTGGAAGAAGGGCACGCATGTCCAGTGACCAAAGATAAAGCAGTTCGACGTGATGCGTCCATATTGCTTCGGACCTCTTTGGGGTTAGAGTTGGTTATAAACATTAATTACTATGTAAGCTTGATGGGACTAACCTCGATTCCACGGTGGTGACCATATAGCCTAGAAACTTGCACGTCTCACACCCGAAAGAGCACTTGGAAGCAGTAAGGCATGACTTGTGTTTTCTCGATTATTTCAAAATATCTCCAGGGTCTGTGCTCCCGGACACCACCTTCTCTTTACCATTATATCATCATATAGACTTCAATATTCTTGCCCAATGCGTGGCTTTCAGGCTGTCTAGTCATCATCCTCGATAAGGTGGATACTGCATTCTTGAACCAAAGCGTCACGCTTGTAGTGGTAATTTCCAGTAGGAGTAATAGCGATCTTCTCTTGAGTACTTCAAGACAGTAGTATTTGATGGTACCATGAAAGATGTCCAAAAGCTCATCGAGGATGGCCTACGATTGCATCTACTGACTAGTCTATCAAGGTATAAGGAAATGATCTTTTGGACAAGCACTTGCCAGTCTGTGAAATCCACGTATACTCGTCGCCCACCTTTTCTTCTTAAGCTACTGCTTGTATTGGCCAACCACTCGGGGTAGAACACTTCCTTGATAGCCCATTTGCTTAAGCAATCAACTTCATCACCAGCGCATCAAAATGGTCTACAGATGGCTGTAGGAGTGTTCTTTTAGAGGTAACAAACGGGTTGACATTCAAATGATGATAGATGATTCGGGGATCCACCCGGGAGCCTCGTAAGCAACTCCACGCGAACACGTTAACGATTAACGAAACTTCTATCGGCCTCTTTCTTTTCTTGAGGGCGGCGGAGCCTCGGAGCACTTTCTCTAGGGTCATTACCTCTGACAATTTTCTAAGTCTTCATTTTGCTCCCATTTTGTCTTTGCGGGTAGAGGCGAGTCTTTGATTGCTATAAGTCCTCGCGGTGAAGGTGGGGACCCTTCTTGGTGGTGCGTTATTGCGGCAATCAACCTTGTCTCACCATGGGTAATAGAACTAGCTCCTCAATCCGTTACTAGATGGATGTTTTACCTTGAAATGTAGGGTGGAGGAAGCGACTCCCCAGGGCATGAAGCCAGGTCTTTGCCACCCGATGGCCATGTAGGAGAATAGGCATCCCTTCTGATGAAATTCATCTCCGCCTCGATCACAGCATGCAGGCGGTCAGTCGGCCGCACGGGATAGCAAACTTTCTGAAGGCACACGAAGGTGAATCATAGTTATCGAATCCTCAGTTCCAAGTGACCCGTTCTTATAAATCGGGATACATAATCTACTCCGTGCCTTGATCCCCATCCTGCACCCAACATGTAACCCCTATCCACAAGGAGGGTAACCACCGGGGCATCGTCATGCGGTTTGTATGGTTCCGACCCTTGTCCTCTCGGAGAAGTTCATCGTGGGTGGTTCTCAGCTCACAGCCCCTCTTGACTCGGGTTTGAGTCCTCGGCGGTAACTAGGCTTTCTGACGTCGCTCGGGAGGGGTGGTCGGTTCCCGAGGCGCGAAGATGACATTGATGGTGCCCGAAGGGGCGCGAAGCATTCCCCAGGGCCACATTTCCTGGCAGTGCTCGCACCCGTTGGGCGATAAAAAATTGTTCAACCTTCCATCTACGACCGGTACTCCAGGATGGTTCTCTGAGTTACAGTCCTTGATGATGTGTCCTCGTTCTGGTGATGGCGACTGGAGGCTTTGGTTGCGCCTCGTGGGATCTCCCGTCTTTTGGCCATTTGAAGTATGGCTGCGTTCTTGATCTTCTCTAGGACTTGGTATGCAGTTCTGGGAACTGCACCGTGTTAACCTTGGAGTCGTAGGCCCAGGTGCCCGACAAAATCTCTTGGGGTATGTTATTGTTGTATCGGTCCGACACAAAAGTCCACCACTCTCTTGAGGAATGACCTTAGCCTTCCCGCTTCACTTGTTATTAGTATTCTCGACCTATTTGTATTTATCAATTCGGTCCATAAGTTGGCGTATCTTTGGTCGCGGGTTTCTCGGACAACGACTTCCTCGAGCCATGTGCTCGGCGAGGTGGGTGACCTTGAAAGTCCGACAGTGACATCGTCAAAGTCAGTCATCTTGTTGAACATCTTCGATGTACGTAGTATGTTTCGGGGTCTCCTTCGTGGCCGTGGAGCAATAGGGATTCTAAAGGTAAGGAACCTGCGCATGTGATAGGCGGGACCCAGGCTGAGTGAGTTCATAAAGGGTCGATGGAACTTGCTCTGCTTCATCGAACCACCTCATGGCCATGGGTCCCAGCTAGGGAACGCACGCATCGAGGTCGCCGTTCTTAAAGTGCATGGCCATTCTACTACGGTTGAAGTAGCTCCGCATGGTTCCATAGGGTTCGTTGACCATTGTACATGGTGAACATCGGCTAAGTGGCAGCCCAGAAGTGCCATCCTCGATCTTGCGTGTGAATGGTGATTTGGAGAATTTGGTTAGATGCTTTACTCGTGCGTCATTTCAGAGCCTTTGGAAGATTGCTTCTATACTTTCATGATGGATGTCTTCGTCCTTTAAAGGAATATTTCAGCCCAGGAGGGTGCTTTGTCTGCATCTGTGCTCTGATCTTCTTCATCATCCCGATGGAGGAGTCGAGAGAAATGGATGGAGTTCTCTTTGGATTCGTGGTGCGGTTTTGCCTCTTTGGATGATCAATCTCCAGGTTGCGGGGGCCCCAGATATCCTCCTCGTGAGAAGGTGGCTCCGTTTGGCGGCTGCGCTAATAGTCGTTGGTATGCGCACTAACCTCCAGGTCTATGCTCTTAGCCAGGGTGTGAAATGGTCCTCCACCTTAGGACCCATGAGCTCACTGTTTGGACTGAACCTACCATTTTGGACGTTAGACTTCGCTCTGACACAGTCTTTCCATGACGGCGTAATTCGTAAGGACTAGATTTGGATCCCCAGCCCCGAAAGGTGTGGATTCGGCTTGGCCCAGCCAAAACAATGAATTTGTAGAGAGTGAGTTGGAAAATTGGGCTCAGATGAATCAGGACAACAAACAAAGTAGATCTTGATATAGAAAGCGAATGAACAAGTTTAAATAAAGAAAGTGAGTCACCGACGCGGTCAGGGAGGTCGATTCTTATATATTGATTCTCGGAAGAATTTAATTACAAGTTCGATTACGGATTGCTCTGATGTTTCTCTGCTCCTTTCCCCTCTACATGAAAGGTTTCTTACATTATATATTCCATTTTTAGAGCGATCTTGGCCACCACTTATTGGTCATTTAAGCACTTGGGTGCTTGTCCCATCGGACACCTCGCGAGGCCCTCTTGTGAGTTAGGGCGACAAAACTGACAGTTCCCGGTCTTACTCCACATAATCTGACCGAGAAAGTTAGAGCGCGAGCATTCAATGCGGTGGTAGCGACTTTCATAGATATTTCCTAGCTCAGATCTTCCCGTACGTTCCATAATATATTCCATTTTAGGCGATCTTGGCCTCTACTTATTGGTCATTTAAGCCACACTTGGGTGCTTGTCCCATCGGACACCTCGCGAGGCCACTGCAGTGAGTTGGGGCAACAAGGCGGCACGGTTCAGTCTTACTCCACACACCATCACGGCGGAAAGTTAGGCTGCAGGCATTGATGCGTGGTAGCGGCTTTTCCTTGATATTTCCTAGCTCCGTCTTCCATTACGTTCATAATGCATGTCTTTATTTATAGAGCACTCAGAGACATCACCTTGGATAATGGGAGGCACCTGCGTCACTGTTTAAGCTTGGCCAGGGGATATTCCTTCTCCCGGACAACCTCTCTCGGCCTCTGTAGTCATAGTTTTCTCATGAAGTTCCATTATTACATCTTTCTTATTGACCTATTCTCGGATCACAGACTTCCTCGGACAAGGCCCAGGCTGACCTTACATTTGGGCATGCGTCCCCAGAGCATTCATAGTGGTGATACTAAAATTTTAGCTTTTAGCATCTCAAAAAGCTAATTTATCTATTTTACTACCACACTTTACAATACATCCAATATCAAATATTCATTCTTTTTTCTTTTCTTTTTTGTTGCTAAAATACAAACACCATTGTGAATGTTTTTATTATTTTTGTTAAGTTTTGGGTTGGATAGTTACTATTTGGGTGAGACGAGGGGGCTTAGTGGGGAGAAGAGATGACTACAAAAATGAAATGTATTATAACTATAAAAAATAAGAAAAAACAATTTGGACCCAAGGGCAGGCCCCCACCTAGTGAATCGCCTTTAGTTGACATGCTTGTTGCCTGCAGAATGGTGCCACCATTAAATCCCTCTCCCTAACTATTTTTCCTACTTTATCTTACACTCCCATCATTCATATCAATGGCAAACAATTGTCATGGCTGTTGCATTTTAGTGTTTAGCAGGCCGCTCCATAATCGGTCGAGCGAATCTCGATCCACATTCCTCAATCGAACTATCAGGTTCTAGTTGAATTTACTTTTGTGGCATTTCCTAGTTTTAAAGCAACCGAGATCGGATTAATGTCGGATTCCCAGATTAGGCCCCAGTCGAATCGGTAGGCTAGTTGATTAAAACCATGTCAAACATGAAAATGTTTTTTTTTTTAAATTGTAGAACCCTTTGTAAATGTTTTACCTTAAAAGCAGTAAATCACTTCACAAAAACACACAGCGGATCTTCAACCATCTAGTGTCTGCCACTTCACAAAGGTGGAGGTTAGGTGAGTGGTACTTAGAGTTCTGCGATTTTGGTGGTTGTGCTTGAAAATTTTACACGTCACCAGCGTTTAAAAGCATTTTATAGCAAAACGTAGGTGTTATGCTTCACCAATCATAACTTGTTACATATACTTTTTTTCTTTTGTTAAATCACTAAAGTTTAAAATGAAAAAAAATATATAAAAAAAATCTAACACATAGAAAAGTTGTAATTAGTGGAGTATAAAATACAAAAAGTCGAACAAGAAATTCCTAATGGTCTAAAACCAATTTTGAAATATGCATAAATTGCTTATGCTGAGTTGATTGCATTTCCATATCCAATTATCAAAATGGCTAACAAGTTTATTCACTGGCTTTGTTGCAATTGCTGCAGTGAGCTTTCATTAGAGTATTGCGAAAGAACACGAGGATTAGCAAGGGAATTACTTAAAGCAATATCAGAGAGCTTAGGGTTGGAACCCTTCTACATTGAGAAGGTCATGAATTTAGATAAAGGTTTTCAAATGTTCAATGCAAACTTTTACCCACCCTGTCCACAGCCAGAACTTGCAATGGGCTTGCCACCACATTCGGACCATGGCCTCTTGTCTCTCGTCACACACAATGGAATTGGTGGCTTCCAACTACAACACAATGGGATGTGGGTCAATGTTAATGCCATTCCCAACTCCTTTCTAGTCAACATTGCCGATCAACTTGAGGTGCAACCTTTTTTCTTAATTGCGCATTCTTAATTCCTATCTCACTATTTAATGTACAATTTTATCTGTTTTATGATTTCTTTTTTCTCTGAAGTTTTTTGTTCTATTGCTAATTCTCCTTTTAAGTCAATGGTTCTTGTATGATTTTGGAGTCACTGGCATTTGGGCTCATGTTTCAAATTTTCCAATTTACAATAAGCTAAGACAAATTTCTATATGCCCCCTTAGGTTAGGTTTAGTGTTATGTTACGATGTTATTGCATTGTGTTGAGATTACATATGTTATTTAGCACTAGAAAGAAATATTAGGTAGAAGCAAGAGGTATTTTGCTGATTTTGGTGGTGGTTTTTTTTTTTTTTTTTTCTTCTTCTTGGGTGGAAGGGGTGTTATTTAGTCATTTTGGAGAACTAGGAATATTTTGGTCATTTTAGATTATCTAAGGTAGTTTGATCATTTAGGAGATTCTATGAATGTTTTGGTCATTTTGAACGTTCAAGGAAATTTTGGTCTTTATTTAGGTTTTCAGGGCATTTTACATAATTTGGGGTTTTAGGGGGTTATTGTTCTAATTTTTAACATTCTAGGGTTTTTTTTGGTCATTTTGTTGATTCATGATATTATTGTTATTTTGGAGATTTTGAGAATATTTTGGACAATTGAGGATTTGGATCGTTTTTTGGTTAATTTAGAGGTACCATAGGTGTTTTAGTTATGTTGAAGTTTCCAATGGTATTTTGGGCATTTCAA
>JARYZH020001895.1:0-21034 GCA_030021035.2 Notholithocarpus densiflorus | reverse complement strand
TTCAAGACACATGAACGTTATTAAGAAGCTTGAAAATGCGTGAACATATAAGAGAGTGCCAATTCACAATCTAGATGTGATTTCTACATGAATCATGTAGAAATCACATCTAGATTGTAACATGATGCATGAGATCATTTCTCAAATAGTCCTAAAAAATCACATTCTCGCATGTTACATTTAAGGAAAATACATGAACCTAATTTTTATGACACAAGGTTGTCGTGAAAATATTGTAAAATTTTATGTGCTCATAAACTTTCAAGCACTTTGGTCCACTTCGATTTAATTCCATCCACGTCAGTCCATTCGGTCATTTTCATAGATTGGTACTTTTTTCAAAACTATATGTAAAGGAAGGGTCTAAATATTTTCTGCTTTGACTTTTGACAGATTAAGATATTCAATTAATATAATTTTCCAATGTTCATTCTTAGATTTATGCAAAATAAAATTTGATTTTTTAGTTATGTTATGCTTGATGGAGGGCTTAGGATGGCTTTGACTCCTCACAATATTGCTATAAATTTTCAAGTTAAATTTTATGTCTGAAATTGCTACATATTAATGAATTAAAAAAATACTCATGTGATTTTATATTAAAACAACCATTGGTTTCTATATTTTCCATCATTAAAATCATCTGATTCTTTTTACTGTTTATTTTCACGTTTTGTATGTAATTATAAATTGTTAAAATTGCAAATTAAATAATCCATCATTTGTTTGAATACACCATATATTTCTGTAAATATTGGTATACTTGCTTATTTTAGCAACAAATATTGAAAATGGTGCTAAGCAATGTAATATAATGTTTTTTTTTCAATAGATAAGAAAATAACAATTGCTTCTTAATGTATAACATAGAATTGTTTAAAAATTATGCAAAATATATAATTTGTTCAAATTCAGGATGAATATCACCTAAAATCTCCATGGTACTTCTTTCCAATTTATTGGTGAATATTTATTATAAAATTTACTAAATTTTATTGGTTGATGCAATTACTAATTGACAAAGGAGTTATACAAAATCGGGTTGTAGTCTTAGGGCTACAACCTTACCAATAAAATAAACATTACTATATATTTCAAAATCTAACCGTCAATTACATGTTATTTATACGCCTTAATACTACGCTATATTTTAAGGCTGACGGATATTATTTACTATATGATCTAAAAGCTTATATTTTATGTATAATTTTAAACTACAAAAACTTGCAATTTAAACAATTTATTGATGACATAACTATTAATTCCACTTTCTAGAAAATTTACAAGAATGGTGATATAAAAGAAGATAATCTAATGGTGGATTTTTCAAAATTCACTTCTAATAAAAAAGATATTGAGTAACGCTTGTAGCTTAATACATAACCAATTCTCAGGAATTTAAACTTTATTCTTACTAATTATTACTAGCTCTCTTTTTCTCTAACTTTAATTGCACCTGCAGATTCAAGCATTTTTGAAGTGTTAGTGGAATATTTTGTCATCCGAAAGTCGTGAAATTCACAAAATTATGGATAGAAATGTTATTATTTAAAAAATAAATTGTTATAGTACTAAAATTTAATACAGAAGACTATTGACAAGTTGAGTGGTTCTTTTTAAACCCATTTGGTTTCAAATATTGAATAAATAGACTATAGATTAAACTTTCTTTACATTTTATTATATGGTATAATTTACTTATTAATAAAAATCCTATGACATTGCATTGAGTCATGTACATAATATATAAGTAAAAAAGAAAAGGGCACCATAGGTAAAAAAATTTTGCAATAAAATTCAAACCCTTTGGTAATACTTTTATATTTATATGAATTACATTAAAAAAAAAGTATTTTATGTGTCCAAAGACTAATATTTAAAAATAAATAAAAAATAAAAATAAATAAAAAAACTGGTCCTATTCCGCCTATCACTTATTTGGCTCAATTCATTCATCTCTACCACTTTCTGCCATATTCTACCCACTTTGGCCATATTCACCATACTGTCCACCTGGTCCCATTCAATCAACTTTGGCGTTATCTGCCCACATTGATCCTATTCATCCTACTCTTGGCCTACTTTAAATTATTCAAATTAATATCCGCCCACTTTCATTCATTTCAATTTATCGGCCCATGGTCCATTTTGGTCTTATTCGGTCTACTTCATCCTATTCATTCCATTTTTTCCACTTTTTGCCTTATTCGGTCCTATTCAATCCACTTGTCCACTTTGGTCCTATTCAGTCCATTCGGTCTTATACGGCCCACTTTTGGTCTTATTATACTCTATTTAATCCACTTTGGCCCACTCAGTCCTATACGGTCCACTTGGCCTTATTCTTGGCCCTATACGATCCACTTTGGCCCCATTCAATCCATCAACTAATTTCAGTCTTATTCACCCCATTCTATCCACTTTACTTATTCAATCCTATTCAATCCACTTCGTCCTATTCGGTCCAAATTCATCCTACTCGGTCTACTTTGGTCTTCATCGGTACACTTTGGTCCACTCCTCATCTGCTCGCCTTATTTTGGCTGACTTCGTCCATTCGGGTCAACTTCGTTCTATCTTGGCCCATTTTTGGCCATATTCAATCCACTCTACTATTCAAATTCACTTCGCCATTCATTCACTTCATCTATTTCGGCCCATTCAGATGCACTTACATAATAGTAAAGACAGGTTTCACATGAAAGACCTATTCTAACCAAATTTATTCATAAAAATAAAAGACCTCAAACTCGTAATATCTAGAATCTTAAGACAGTAATTATTATTACTACGTCCTGCCCACATTAACATAATACTTTGGGCTCTACTTAAATTTAAAGCTTTTAAATCTTTCTAAACATGAAGGCATGGTTATACAAACGTAATTTTTGGCGCAGTTACTCATTCGCTTTTTACATCCACTTTTAAATGAATTACATAATGTTAATTATACTTCTGAGCAATATAATATATATATATATAATTTTTAATTAACTATCTAGCACAACACAAAGGATAGTGATCTAGTTATAGGAAAATTATTATAGCTTCGAAAGATTATAACGTATTTCCTTCACATAGTACCCAAGTGGGCCCCACTCACACGACTACGACCCGCCATTCATGCCAGAGAGTGAAAGACACATTTACAAGGTTCTAGAAAGACACACAATAATTTCTCTAATATGATCCAAAATTTAGTATCATTTATTAAAGAGCTAATTTTGGTAAATAGAATAATTTTAGCTAAAATTAAGGAAAATATTTGGTTAACTTTCTATTTAGTTATATAAATACTTTTTTAGAATTCGAGTTAGTTTGACAACCAGCCAAAAAAGTCACATACCAATATTAATTTGGCTAGGTGCTTTTTCCTAAAATTCGCTACTCTGGCAAAAATTGCCTAAATTAAAGTAATTGCTTGTTTGAGTATATAAAAATGTAAGAATAAAATGTTGATGTAAAAGAAAAGATGATGTAACAACATAGCTTTCTCTTATATGTGGTTCGTTAGAGGACTGAAAAGTTGGACAGATAAAACTCATTCGTTTTGCTAAAAGTGTTAAAATGAAAAGTATTTATAAAATTAAGTTTTAAGATAAATTTACACTACAAGCATAATTAAATAAAATAGTAACACATTTTATTAAAAATTGTGTATGGAACTTCCAAAAAAATTTTAAAAGCACAAGCAAAATGATCCAAAATATATGAGCAAAAAATGAGGAAACCCCAAACCAATTAACAGTGCAAATAGAAGAAATGTGGAAAACAAAAATAAGAAAATTGATGCATGGTTTTAAAACCGAACCGGGTTAAAGAACGGTAAAAGAGATCAGTTACCGATTTTCGTGCTCGGGACTGCGCCGGACCATGGTTGAATCGGACGAATAAATAATTTAATTAATAAATATATAATTATAAAAATAAATTCCAATATATAATACTTATAGCTATCAATATTTACTAAAAATATATATAAATATTTTAGAAGTATTTTTATGCCTCAAATTTAACTCAAATTAAAAGAAATTGACCTAAACAAACTATCAAGTAAAAGGTTATGGTTTTCAAGTTTTATGAAAACGGGAATAAGGTTTTATATTCATATAATTTTCTTTACTTTTAAGTTTTAAATAAACCATTATTTATTTAGAAACATATTTACCAATGTTAACATAATTTCACACCTAAATATTTCTCCCAAAAATATTAGTATTTATTACGTAAATATTTTATGCTTGTCTTGCAAAATGCAAATAAGCCACTGTTGCTATCTACAGTGCAAATAAGAATATGGGAGTCACAAAGTGGTTCCCACCCAACCACATCAACGTATTGAATCAACATCCAACCACGTTGATGCTAAACTTTAAACAAACATAAAGTCCTCTCCCTCTGACCTCCTTAAAGGCTTAAACAAAAATAGATCTAAAAGTTAGAAAATTGCTTAGAGCTCTCTCCTCTCTGAAGAAGTAGCAGGGTAGATTTAAATTGCTCTCTCCTTTTCAAGCCCAGTCTGGCAGTCTATCCTCACTCCGCCTAAACCAAACAAATCTGGAGATATTTCCTAATCATTTTCACATTGCTTCTCACACCTCCTCAAACAAATATGAGATTTTTTCCCAAAGAATTCGCCTATTCAGCTTGTATATGGGAGCAGAGGCAGGAGATGAGAAAGAGTGAGAGCAGAGTAGAGTGAATTCGCTTTCCTCCAATTATTTTCGGACAAGCTTAAAATTCAGTGTGCTTACAAGTATCACTTCTTCTCCTTTATTCGAACGCTTTTAAAAATTGCGATTATGAGCAGGCTAACGACAGGCCAGCATAAATTCTACCTCATTTAAAATCCGACTAACATTTGGCCTATTATTAATTTGTAGCTGGTGAATTAGAAATTTATCTACTAATAATTTATCTATTTCCTTACTCTCCCTCCAAATCTCTCCACTCGTAATTAAAATAAGTGCTAGAGGCGGACAAACCCTCCAAACCCCCAAACTCCTCTCCACCTCCTTCCTTTCTAAAAAAAAACTTCCAAACGTAATTAAAATACTCTCCTCCCTCTACTCTCTACTCCCTCCTTTTTTTTTAACTTCCAAATGCTCTATAAGCTGCCTCCCCAAATCTCCTCTCTCTTATCCCAAATCCGAGATTTTAAATAGAGAAGAAAACTTGCACCTTCCTTGTTATAAGCCAAGAAGGAACGAAAATTTTGCTTAATGAACAAAACCTAAATCGTTGAATGCCCCGGTTTACGCTTCACCCCATTTAACTAACGATTTCCGGTTTTTTCTCGGATTTTTTTATATTTCCCGGTTTTTAGATAGAACTAAGCCAAACTAGATTCGGGTTTTTGATTAAACCGTCAACCGATCGATTCGATCCCATTTTTAAAATTATGATTAGGTAACTAATATGGATCTCTTCCCTTTGCCTGTTACACATGTTTACTGGTAATTTACGCTAACATGCAACACGCAGGAGCTCTTTATGAAGTGGCAGCTATATTTTCTGCACAAAAATACACTTTATATACATAATTTTAAAACTAACATGTTTTAACTACTCTAAACAAAATATTGAACTCTCTTGCTTGAAAATCTCAAAAATTTTGGTTTAACAAAATAATCTTGGCTTCCAAACTTAATCATTAACCCTTTAAATCAAAAAAAAAAAAAAAATGAAAGCACAAATAATAACAATAAAAATTATGTAAATTTACTATTAACAAAATCTCATAACAATTTTACAACACCCTTTATTTTATTTTATTTTTTTTATACACACACTTTATTTTTAATTGTGTTATTCATTTCATTATTTTATTATTTTATTTAGCCCATGAGACTAACACCTCGACGCGAAAATATCGCGCACACTCATACGCCCTATCACAAAAATTTAAAATTTCAAACACCAAAAAGATTAGGTCAATAATCAATGAACAAAATATTCCAAGTAAAGTTCATTCAAAAACAAAAATAAAACCTTTAATCATTTAGGATTTTTAACTTGTTTGACCCATTCTATAAAATAATACTTAATTTCATTTTTTTCCTAGAAAATGGAAAATCCACAAGAGATACTGTAGATCGTGAATTCTCCTCGCAGCATTGGCAACTCTACTTCCTGGCCAGAATCGCCATGTATCATTCATTGTGTCCTCTCTCTCTCTCTCTCTCTCTCTCTCATCATTTTAGACGCTCTCTTACTTTGTTACTCATCTCAAAAGATTCTTAATTCCTATTTTATCTCTCTCATAGCATATTTTTGCTTTTTTTTAGTTTGTTAGTAAAAAGAAATTGCAAAACTTTATGCTTTTTTTTTTTTTTGTGGTGATGTTAAAATATTCAAGTTCTATTTTTATTAGATTTTGTAAGTGATTTAAGTTTCTAAATGATCATTTTAAATAAAAATTTCTAGAGCCACAACTATTATGAGACAAAATCTACTACTAATAAAAGCAGCAGAAAATACAATTACCTACGAGGTTTGGACTAATGTTAAGCCAAGCTCAAAACTTTTAAAACTAACTAACTCTTGTCTATAATCACCATGAGAGATAGTAGAAGAATGAGCAATAGTTTATGGGTCTAATTAGTTCAGGGACCAATTTGCTAGTTTTGAAAGTTTTAGACCTATTGGTATTAACTCAAATCCCAAGGTGTTAATCTATATTTTGTTCTAAAAAGTTAATTGGTTATGTGCAATTGAGAAGCCTATGAACTTAATTACAAAAATGTAGAAGTTACTTGCTACCTCGGATGAATAAGAAAGGAGACAACGACAGCCTTGCAAATGGTGTGTCCACAAATTCAATTGAATGACGTGGAGAACTACCACTTGGCTGCTAGAAATATTAATTCAAGAAGTCAGGTCAGGGATACGCTGCGCAGGAAAGATTCGACTAAACGCCCTCAACCCAAACCCGACTATTTAATAATTCCTGGCACTGGGCCTTCCTTCAACCTCTAACCTCGAATTGCTAATAAAGCGGTCGGGAGCACGACCCAACGCACTTGAAACGCTTTGGTCAAACGGGGTCGCATTACTGACAAAATGACACAACCCATTTCTACCCAAGTAAGATTAAATATAACATTCATATGTAAATGTGTTTATACATCTCGAAAGCACGCATACATTTCAAGCTTCAACCTACATTCAAAATAACATACTTCAACAAAATATAATCGCACCCAAATAAGATCTTTACACTCAAAAAAGTTAGTTTCGCATACACTTCAACCCAAATTCAAAATAACATAGTTCAACAAAATATAAAATCCATAATAACTTGTTCATATTGAAAGAGTTGGTGCAAAACAGTAGACTGGTCATGACTGAGGTTTATAAAGTTTCACTTACAATTATATCACTGTAGCCAGAATTATTCACTTTATTTTAAGTTGCACATAAGTGCCGTGACATAAAATAGATTAAAAATCTAAAATAAATGAATATTTATTCATATACAACTTAAACTGCAAGCAACGGCCATTTTGGCCGACACAACAAATCACAGATAAATACGCTTATCACTTGCACCGAATGGACCCGCCATTTACACGTTTATCGCCACTTTGGCTGACTCCATTTGGCGACCTAAACCCGTTAGCGCCTAACCTAACCCGCAAAAAACCCATATGTCTGCAATAGATTCGTGGATTGAGTCAAACATTGACACTCTACTCGTGGTGTGTCCACACATGCATTTAATTTAAGGACTAAAGTCCGATGGAAAATGATAGGACTAATAAAGATCTCAGGTGTTACACATGTTAATTATAATTAATGATAACATGTGTACGTAGGAGCTCATGAAGTGGCAGATATATTTCAGCCAAAAAAAAAAGATTATATACATAATTTTTTAAACTAACATGTTTTACCTACTCCAACAAAATATTGAACTCTGATTGAAATCTCAAAAATTTGGTTAAACAAAATTAATCTTGGCCTCCAAACTTAATCATTAACCCTTTAAAAAAATGAAAGCATAAATAATAACAATAAAAATTATAGAAATTTATGGACAGAACGAAATCTCATAACAATTTTACAATTGTTTTTAATTACGCAGGCCTAAATTTAATATTTTATTATTTTATTTAAATTTACTTATGACTAACACCTCATTACCATGAAAATATTTTGACAATTTGTTGTACCCTATCACAAAATTTAGTCTAAACAACAAAAAGAAAGAACAACACAAATGAGAAAATATTCTACAAAAACTCATTCAAAAACAAAAATAAAACCCTTAACCATAAGAGATATTGTGATCGTGAATTCTCCTGGCATTGGCAGCTCGCTTTACTCGGCTTTGCGTCAGTTGTAGGTATCATTTGTCGCGCTCTCTTTCTCTTCTCAGGAATTCAAGAATTGCTGGCCGTGCCGTGAGGGGGTTTCTTTATACCCAACCTATTTCATGCCCGCTCCTCAAGCATTCGAACTCCGCCCATTTAATAAACATGCTTTGTTTAACTCCCCAAACCCACTCCTCTGGGCCCCACAGCCCCCGTCCCATCACATGCCCAGCCCCAAAATTACAAACACAAACACAAAATTTCATATTTTATTTTCTCAAAATCACAAACACAAAACAAAAATCCTAACACAACACAGTAAATCCAAACTGTAAATTAGCAAAAGAAACCAAACCTAATCAAGCCGATGACAACAACCCAAGAAATGTAGAGATAAAACACACAAAATAAAAAAATAAAATAAAAACTTATACAAAAACGCACACACTCCAATAATGTAGATAGATAAAAATGAGTAAGAAAACTCAAGAAACTAAAAATTCTCAAAATTTTAAGGAAACAAGAAAACACGACAAAACCCATTTTATCATTCACCAAAACCTCAAAAGCTAGAATTTGATAAATCGTGGTAGTGATGGACGGTTGATGTAGGTGTAACTGGAGTGACTTCCTCACGCAGAGATGAATGGAGGCAATGATATACAAAGTATTGAGAGAGTGAGAGTGAGGGTGGGCATAAGCGTGGCATGGGTTGGTGAGAGGGAGGGAGGCATGTGCTGAGGGCGGCTAAGGAGAAGTGAGAATTAAGATTCGAGAAATGAGGATTGATTGGTGGTTTCAAAGTTAGTGATATATATAGGTATTTTGTAATTTTATTGTATTCGGGAATGGTTTGGGGTGGGTATGCTCTAAGACCCACACCGACTCGAACCCGATATGGGCTGGATTATTAAAACCCAAACCCTCCCCTAATGCGTTCTTCACGAAGTCGAGCCTGCACCTACTGTCATGTACAAATTGCCATGCCTACTCTCTCTCTCTCTCTCTCTCTCTCTCTCCTCATCATTTTAAACTCTCTTACTTGTTACATCCCATCTCAAGATTCTTAATTCCCATTTTATCTCCTCACAAGTCTATTTCGTTTTCATTGCTAAGAAAAGATATTGTAAAATTTTATGCATTTTTTTTTTTTTTTTTTTGTGTGGTGATGTTGATATATTCGAGCTTTATTTTTATTGGGGATTTTCAGGGATGATTGTGTTTTAACGACCATTTTAAATAAAATTTCTTGTAGCCAAAACTGTTTCTGAGACAAATCTACTACTAATAAAAAGTTAGGGTAAAATACAATTAACACCGCGAGTGCTACCACTCTGGCCTGCTCCAAAACTTTTTAAAATCGAATTTAAACTCATCCATAATCACCATGAGAGATAGCAGAAGAACGAAGTAATGTTTTGAGTATCTAATCGTATTTCGCGACTGCTTCATACTAAAAGCTGACCTTACTTAGACAACAAATCTCAAGAGTATTAACTATATTTCACCCTAAACGATAATCGGTTATTCACAATTGAGAGGCCTAAGAACTTTAATTATGAAAATGTGTAGTTGTTACTTGCCGCATTGATGAATAAGAAAAAGGAGACAAATAACAGCTTGCAAATGGTGTGCCCACATATTCAATTGAATGATGTGGAGAGCTACTCACGCGTGGTGTGTCCACACATGCATTTAATTTAAGGACTAAAGCCTCTCTGATGGAAAATGATAGGAGAATAGGAAATGGAAGATTGAAAAAGATTTTTAAGTTTCTAATATGTGTGTTTGATATAGAGGATGGAAAAGTCGAAGGATGAAAATAAATATAATTTGTTTTGTTTGGTTAAGAAAAAGAGAGAAGAAAGTTAATTCGTACGAATTTCATATTGTGTTTCTAATACATATAAGAAGTAATTTATTTCTATTTTATATAAGAAAATATTACTTATTATCGGCTAAATCAGTAAATATGAAATCTTATAAAAGCGAACACATCACACTTACTATTATTTTTCTTTATTCATCCCCTTTTATATATCATAACAAAAATAATGTGATTAGTTGAATATTAAATTGACATATTATAAAAGTGATATCACAGTTATTACATTATATAAGCAGTTTTTATGAATTTACTATTATACTTTAGTTATGAAAATATTAATACACTTTTACTATTATATTTTTGTTATGAAAATATTAACAATACCTATTATTTGTCATATAAATTATACTTGAGGTTAAAATTATTACTGAGTAGAAGCATATTCCTTATTGCCACATCAATATTGTCGCTTATACACTATAGCACATCCTTGCAGTCGCTGTAGGTATCTATTCATTGTGCTCTCTCTCTCTTTATCATCATTTTAAACTCTCTTAGCTTTGTTACTCCATCTTAAGATTCTTAATTCCCATTTTATCTCTCATGTTTCATTTTCGCTTTTCGCCATAAGAAAATGAAATTAGAAACTTTACGTGATTTTTTTTTGCAAGGTGATCTCCTGGAGATATTCAAGTTCAACTTTATTAGATTTCAGACGATTAATTTTTCACGACCATTTTAACAAAAATTTAAAACCGTGAACTCTATGACAAAATCTACTAATAATAAAAATTAGGTAAAATACAGAGGAGCACACACAACATATGATTTTTTGTCTCTAGCTCAATTTTCTTTTCAGTCCTTTGTCTAAATTTCTCAAAGGATTATTATTATTATTATTATTATTATTATTATTATTATTATTTTCCTGACTATCTAGACCAACTTAATTTGAACAAAGGTTTCATTTGAAAATATAAATATACGATGTTTCGCGATTTTAACGCAGAAAGTTTTTATAATCAATAAGAATCGGCCTGAACTCAACATATATTAAAACCAATCGAGCACAAACACTTTAAATGATAAAAGTTTAATTATCATGTAACAAACACTGTATCAGATGCAAGTGATATTACCAAAAATGATAAATATACCCATTAAAGTCCGAACGGGTGCTACGAGCAATGACCATTTCCAAATCCATAATTATTATACAATGACGACTCCATCTATACTACAAAACACGAATCAGATAAATAATCGATTTTAATTTTTTCAGACGCTAGATCGATCGTGATCGTGTATCAGATCGTGATCGCGGGACGTAAAGATACACAAACACTTAATAAAATCTCTATAAAAATTATAAATATACATATAAAGCAGATATTCATTATAAATTTCTAACGTATTCAACTAATAACTAATTTTATTCATCACTTATGTAATAATATTTAACAAGTTAACTAAATAAATCAAACTAGCATGTTTAGTAACATACACATTCCAAATTACTTAAATTCAAAAGGATAATATATTGATAAATGACCTGTAAATAATAATTTATTTTCATCATATTCATCAAATTGCTTAATCAACCCCATCTAAGTCAATGCTATCATCATGTTTATAATTTGCAAATTTATTTCTTCATCGTTATTCGTCATTAACATTTACTATCTCTTCTTGTTCTTTTATTTTAATAATTTTATAAATTTTTTTTTTTGGCATTCTAGTTTTTGGACTTATAACAATAACGATAAGAAAATAAAGAAAATAAATTCTAAATATTAAAAGTTGAAAGGTAGTTGTGTATCACAGAAATTCAAATCATAAGAGATATAAAAATTACGAATATGTTATTTTAGAAGGCTAAATTAAGTAAACTAATAATTTTTGCTAAAAACAAAGCCTAACAAACTCTAGATTCAAATAAAAGACAAATTTTAATAAAAAAACCATTTTAAAGATTGCCTACGATCAGACGACACATACAATTTCCACGACACGAGACATCTTTATAATGACATACATATTATATCGCATTTATCTACGCAGTTACTACGACACGCCAATACGATACGAAACTCTTTTTACACGAGCATGATACGTATCGTATCGCACGACACCGATAACCATGACTCCATCCACGCAGATACAAGAGAAACCCATCTTGATTAAAGAGGGATTGAATCCGTAGTGGACCCAATAGTTTCACATTTAATTTCTCATTACTAATTAGATTGACTTACCCTTATCATGAGTAATTATTAATCGCTTACAGTATACAGTAATAGTATAATGATCTTGTATTTTAGCTTTATATAATTCAAAAAGAATATCACAGACTTGTTATTCATAACGCAGATTCTTTCCTCTCACATGAATAATGCATTCCACTAATTAAAATCTTACTTACTTTAATTCTACCATTTACAAATGGTATTTGCAGAAGATATTTACTGGCATCTAAGAAAATTTAATAATTTTCATATTATTCCCACATGTCCATCTCGTAGGCTTTCTACTTATTGATGGATCACTTGGATGACATCACCTCTATCCTTATTGTTTATTCTTTCATTTACATTCAACAACTACAGCAAAAAGTCACCGGAACTGCTAGTTCTGCTGTCGGATCCTTTTCCTATTCATACGGCGTTGCATTGAAATTTTGAAACTGACTACACATTTCGCAATTAACTTCATCAGCATCCCACTGTACTAATTCACGATCTGCTCGGATTGAGGAGAGAATGTGAGCAGGAGAGGAAGAGAATAATGTAAAATTACCTTAATTCTCGACTTAATTTTACCTACTCCTCGCGCCCTCTTTCCCTCCTCAATATAAACAAGCCTTAAGTTTTACAATTAGCACTATCTTAATTTTTGACCTCACAATATTGCTATAAATTTTCAAGTTAAATTTTATGTCCGAAATTGCTACATATTAATGAATTAAAAAAAAAAAAATACTCATGTGATTTTATATTAAACAACCATTGGTTTCTATATTTTCCATCATTAGAAATCATTCTGATTCTTTTTACTGTTTATTTTCACGTTTTGTATGTAATTATAAATTGTTAAAATTGCAAATTAAATAATCCATCATTTGTTTGAATACACCATATATTTCTGTAAATATTGGTATACTTGCTTATTTTAGCAACAAATATTTAAAATGGTGCTAAGCAATGTAATATAATGTTTTTTTTCAATAGATACAAGAAAATAACAATTGCTTTTAATGTATAACATATAATTGTTTAAAAAATTATGAAAATATATAATTTTTTCAAATTGTGATGAATATCACCCAAAATCTCCTATGGTACTTCTTTCCAATTTATTGGTGAATATTTATTAAAAAATTTACTAAATTTTTTTATCGGTTGATGCAATTACTAATTGGACAAAGTTTAACTACAAAACTGGTTGTAGCCTTAGAAAGGCAGTATAATTTATGATGAAAAAATATAGTTTCCTCCTCTTGTTTTGTTTTGTATTTTGTGCACATGTCCTTAGATGGCTATTCTATTTTTGACAATTAGTTGTAATCCACATTATTAAAGTCAAATGTTGTATGTGTTGGCAAATCCAAGTTAAAAAGACATTTTTTAACAACCAAATAAGAGGAAAGATATCCCTCCTCCTTTCCTCCTACTTAATTTTTAAGATATCCAAACAAAAGAAATAGATAATTAATATTTCCCTAGCTCCTCTATGTTCTCGTTCCGCACCTTACCCTCTTTTCTCCTCTCTCTCCAACTTTTACACACAATGTTAGTCTATAAATACCGCCCTCTACTACTCACTTCTCATCAACTAAAAAACTCTTCAATTTCAGTCAAGCCTTCTCCTCCTCCTTTTCAATCTTTCATTTCATAACTTTCAAATTCTTAGGTCATCATGGGTGATTTCACTTATGAGAATAACCTCGTCCCAAAGTCTCCACCTCAGGTCATTAGGAATGCTGAAATCATTGAAGGAAATGGAGGCCCTAGAACCATCAAGGAGACCATCTTGTCGAAGGTTATTCGCTTCATTTCTGATCTCCAACATATGATTTGTTTACAAGTTTAAAAATTACTAAATCTATTACTATGATCTTTCACTCTTAAAAATAGTAATTGTACCCCCAAGTTATTTAAAAGTAAAGCAGTTTTTATTTATTTTGGGCTATCATAGTATCATATGTAATGTACATATTGTATAGAAGAGGTAACATTTTTTTTTTCCTATATTTTTCAGGCATCGGCCCAATGAACCATACAAAGCAGATTTCTGATGATGGGGTTGAACAGGAAAGCTTATCATACAACATCATTGGGGGTGATCGTAACAACGGAACATTTAGTAATATCTCAGGTGAGACCAAAACAACGACAACCCCTGATGGTAGTTACAGCTATCGCAGCAGCCGCTCCAGCCAGAGTTACTACTCAAGCTCGACGGTGACAAGGGGCAATGCCACAGGCACAGAAGGCTTCAAGACTATTGAGAACCCCCCTCATCCTCATGCCTACAACTAATCCCTTATATGCGTGTGTGTGGATTTATGTTTTTCCCTACAATGAGGACTGAAAACGTTGTGTTTCATTCTGTTTTATGTATTCCCCTACTGCCTTGGGTTTGCTAATAAATGAGCTAGCGGTTGTGATCCTCCGCTTTCTCAGTTTGTTGTGAATAACCGATGCTCTGCGCAATGCGTGGTGCGTTCTGGAATATTTTATAAGAAATTATCTTACAGACGTTTTATAATATTTATTATGCGTTATTATAGTTTTTTTTTTTGCCAAATATGTGTTATTATAGTTAGAAATTCATCTTTAATTATATTTCATGTCATTAGAAAAAGAAGAATTTAAAAAAACGATGAAGAAATGAAAATTATTAAAATTAAGAATATGAAATAGATAAAAGTAGTACACAAAACAATTTACAGCGAGCAACATAAAATTTAGCTACAAAATTAGTTATAGTTTTAGGTTACAACTTTACTCAATAAAATAAATATTATTATGTATTTTGAAAATCTAACCATTGAATTGCATGTTCTTTATACTCTTAATACATATGTCAAATTGTGTTTCAATTGGATATTATATACAATATAATCTATAAGCTTATATTTTATGCATAATTTTAAACTATAAAAACTAACAATTTAAACAATTTATTAATAGCATAGTTATTGATCTTTAATTTTCTAGATTTGCAAGTATGGAAGATATAAGAAAAAGATGTAATCCAATTGTGGAATTCTCAAACCTCCAATAAAAAAATATTAAATAAGATTGTAGTTTTAGACTACAACTAAAGCTGAAACGTTATGTGAAGCATAATAGTAGGATCCATGTCTGATTTACAACGTAACACAAAAAATATCCACGCTCCAATAGGTGTTATCAATTGAGTGAGTAGGCTATTCAGAAATAATAATAATAATAATAATAATAATAATAATAATAGTAATAAATAAATAAATAAGTGAATAGGGATGACTTTAGGTGAGTGGCTCTGTCAAAGATTGGTGTTTTGGATGATGAAGTGAGTGTGTTTCTGGCTCTCAATTTTGTGGGTTTGGTGAAGGTTTATGAGTAAGTTCTATGTCATAATTTTCTACGGAGTGAAGCTAAGTGATCATTCTTTGAATAGTGAAAATTGTTCCTTTATACATCTCGATCTAAACCTTGATTTTAACTAAATAAAAAGAACATCAAGCTCTCAAGTTCAAGATGAGCTAATGTGATGTGGATTTTAATCTCGAAATCATTGACAGAATTTCCAAAACATGTAAATTGATCATTTTGCTCTCGGACATTAATTTGCTAAAAAATGGGAGGAGGTGTCGAGTGTGTCCCCCACAATAGTGGAACTCATTGGAACTTTTTTTTTTTTTTTTTTTGAGAAAAACTCATTGGAACTTATAAAAGAAAGTGAACAATAATGGCGAAAAAAAAAAAAAAAAAGAGACAACTTATTTCGTGAAGAGACAAGAGAGTTTAAATAATCACTCAGGTCATTGGCAAAATGAGAAGTTGTGATTAATATATATATATATATATATATATGTATATATATATATTTATATTTATATATATTTATATAAAGAGAATTCAAATAGTTAGTTATCATTATCTAAATTAGATCATCTTTATTCCTAAAAAATAAGGTTAAAATTGTAATTCAATAAAATTAAAAAAAAAAAAAAATTAGATAAATTTCCTATAACTTCCCACTAGAGTTTTTGAGTGTAGTTTGTGGTGTGCCTTTGTGCTAGAACTCTTTCTCTCTCCCATGTGTGTATTTGTTTCTCAAAAACTCCCACTAGAGTCTTAGACAGATACAAATTCCTTACATGTTTCTAAAAGACAAACAAACCTCCAATTCAGCATATTGCATTGGAGTCATGTACATAATATATATGTAAAAAAGAAAAAAGAAGAAGATAAAATGCAAATTACACCCCTAAAGTTTGGAGGTGTTTGGATTTTACACTCTGAAGTTTCAAAATTTGGATTTTACCCCCTGAAGTTTGGGAGTATTTGGATTTTACACCTTAACATTTCAGAATTTAAATTTTACCCCCTAAATTTTAGGGGTGTTTGGATTTTATTTCTTAAAGTTTGGAAGTGTTTGGATTTTACACCCTAAAGTTTTAGAATTTTAGGGTGTAAAATCAAAACACTTCTAAACTTTAGAAGTAAAATCTAAATTTTGAAACGTCAGAGTGTAGAATCCAAACACCTCAAACTTCAGAGAGGAAAATCCAAATTCTGAAACTTCAGGGTGTAAAATCTAACCACCCCAAATTTTAGGGGTGTAATTTGCAATTTACTTAAAAAATGAGTACCATAGGTTAAAAAAAAAAAAAAAAGCAATAAAATTCAAACCCTTTGATAATGCTTTTTATATTTCTAAGGAAATACACATAAAAACTATTTTGTGTGTCTAAAGACTAATATTTATGAATTTTAAAATAAAATAAAAAATTTTGGTCCTATTTAGTCTACTTCAGTCTTATTCGGTCCACCTTAGTTCATTCAGTCCACTTTAGTCCTATTTAGACCATTTTGGTCTACATTGATCCTATTTGGTCATATTCAGCCCACATTGATCCTATTTAGTCCTACTCGGTCCACTTTGATCTTGTAAAATTATGATTTACAACTATGTTTTATGTTGGCTTTATTCCATGACAAAAAGTGTTGTAATTGCTTTAATTTTGTTCCTTATATTTTGTGGAATTTTATTGTATTGAGTTTAGTATTAAGTTGGTGAAGAATCAAGCTTAAATGAAGAATCAGTGGATTTCGCGAGAAGCTCGCGAGAAGCTAACCCGCGAGAGAGCCACATGAGGAGCACATGACTGGAAGATGAAGAGTTATGCCAGGCTGTCGTTTTCGCGAGTGTCTCGCGGGTAAGGCCTTCCCGCGAGGTACTCTCGAAACATTCTACCTGGAGGATTTTTAAGTGAGACTTTCATACCCTTCACCCATATTATATATACCCTCACTACTCACAAATGCAAAATAGACAATTCAGAGAGAAAAACTCTAAATAGGTTTTCTACAACACACACACCCATCTTTTAGAGAGAGAGCTACTCATCCTTAGTGAGAAATCATAGTAGCCACTTCTCCTTCCCTCTCCCATGGTCATACATTAAGAGGAGATTTGTACCCAAACACAATCCATACATTTTCAGAGTGTAGAGAGTGTTTTGGAGCTTGGGAAGCTTTGGGGATTTGCCAAAAGAAGCTGGTGAGGCTTGGTGGATGCAATCGGGCGTATTGCGGGATCCGAAAAGGTAGATAAGACACGGTTCCGAGAAGTCTTGTTGGAGTAGGAGCTTGGAGGGCTTAGGTACATCGGGTAGATTAAGCTTGGAGGGTCTCTTGCTAACTCATGTATCCCAACTGATTGTCTAGTGGATCGATTACCGCTTGGAGGTGGCGGAGAGGTTTTTCGCTGAGTTCTTCGGTTTTCTCTTCGATAACACATCGGCGTGTTATCTTGTATTTGCATTCTCTCTTCCCCTACTCTTTTAGCTTTCATATTACTGCTGTGGTATATTGATTATGGCTTAGAGTAGTTTGTATGTTTATCTGCTCGCATTTACTCTTTTCCGCACTGTATATAAGTTAGAGTAAAATCTATCGAGGCGTAATTTTAATTTGGGGGTCTAAATAGCTCTTGTGTTTTCACACATTTTAGAGCTTTCAGATCTTATTCAATCCATTTTGGTCCTATTCAACCACATTGATCCTTTTTCGTCCTACTTGGTCTTATTCAGTCCACTTCAGTTCATTCAGTAGTATTCAGTCTACTTTGGTCTTATTCGGTCCACTTCAGTTCATTCAGTTCTATTCAGTCCACTTTGGTCTTATTCGGTCCTATTTTACCACTTCGGTCCTATTCAGTCTATCTGGTTCTATGCAGACCACTTTGATCCTATTCAATCCACTTCGGTTCATTCTGTCCACTTGGTCTTATTCGGTCCATCTGGAACTATAAGGTCAACTTCAGTCCTATTCAGTCAATGTTGGTCCAATTGCATCATTTTGGTCCACTTCGGTCTATTCAGTACATTCAGTCCATTTTAAGTTTTTCTATTAAACGGCGTCGTTCAGAATCTTATATAACTTATCCAGCGCTGACCCAAGCCAAACTCTGCACTCAGCGTCTCTCTGTTATGTTATCGATTAATTGGTTATAGAACCCGCTAATTGGAATGGACGCGCAAGCGAGGAAAAAGGCAGTGTTTCGGGCGAAATTGAACGCAAAGAAGAAAGAGAAGCGCATAGATTCTCCTCTCGTAAGGTTAGCATCAATCAGATTTTTGAGTATTCGAATAATTTTTATATTATTCTTCTTTTTTCTGAAACCAACATTGGAATTCTCATTATGAATAAGTTTGGAATTCGGGTCATTCTCTCAAATTGGAGCCAACATTGTTGTTGTTGTTGTTGTTGTTTTTTTTTTTTTTTTTTTGATGCTCAGACTATGCATTTGACATTAGATTTTGAATGGCGCGTTTGTGTATTCTTGTTTAAGTACATTATTCTTGTCATGATGAAGTTTTCTTTTTCTTTTTTTTCGATAAGGAAAGCTGTTTAGGATGAAGTTTGTCTTTTCTTGTAATTTATGCAGGTACAATGAACTTGAGCAGCCTGTCTGTAGGGTTTGTGACATCATTTTGAAATCCGAATCTCGCCCACCAAGTTTCTCGTAAACATCATGAGGTGATTTTTTACTATCGACTTGTAAATATATCACAGGCTCTTGTTTATCACTCATAAAAACATTAGACTACAAACAAATCACATGTATATACACAGGCTGATATGCTTAGATGTAGCTTCATTATGAATTATGATCTTCCATAATTTGCGGAATGTTTGGCTCTAAGGTTTTTTCCCACCTTTTTGGTGTGGAAAGTGCAATGATGATTTTTGTGAGAGTTACTCTATGCTTATTTGGCCTGTATTCAGAAATTTCCATGTAAGAGAAGGCACCGTCTGATGTTGGTTTCCTATTCTTCCCTAGTTAAAGTGAATAAGAGGAAACCATATAACACTGTCTTTATGAACGGCGGAGGGTGCAATGCTTTATGATGTACTTGTAAAGATATTCGAAAGTGGTTAAGGTCTCCCTTATGGTTAATGTATGTTTTTCAGTTAGGATTTCAAAAAAAAAAAATTTATTTTTTTTAATATTTTTTTTATTTTTTTTATAATTAATTTAGATTTTTACCAAACGACTCGATCCAATGCTTACAAGCCCCCACTGAGCCACTCTCTATCACTCTCTTATGAAATTTACTGAGAGCATATCACCTACTGCAATTAATTGTATCCAAGTCTCTCATAATTGGGGGAAATCTGGGCATTTTGATAAAAAAATTAGAGCAGAAAAAGAATTCTAGGATATCAGTTTTGTTATTGACGTGAGCCTTTGGATTTTTTGTTTTATTTATCTTCCTAATTTTTCTGTTTATTTGCTGGTTTCTATTATCATGTTTTTATTGATTTAGTGGCAAATGCTCAAAAACTAAAAGGGTATTTTGGATTTGAGTTTAAATTAGGTCAAGAACTGGCGTAAAACCAGTGTTTTACACCACCAATAAAAAATCGCCACGTCACCCACTAAATAGTACAACTCACTTAACCCACTAAATAGTACAACCCCAAATCAGAACCAGAAAGTTAGGCAAAAATTTCTGGTTTCCTTTGCTTCCTCTTGCCCGAATCTCCACCACACCACACACCGAAGCATACCGCCACACAGGTCGCCAGATTCGTTGCTGGAGCTTGTAAACATGCTGAAGCCGCTGTGAGCATAGTGTTGCGATCCAAAGGTTTGTTTTTCATGATTTGCTCTTTTTCCCAATTTGGATTTCGAATTATTGATGGGTTTGTTTATGGGTTTATGAGTTTTTTCTAGAGCCTCATGAATTATTAATGGGTTTTTTCTGTATTTTGGTATCTTGTGGTTTTGATTAGATTCCTAAGTGTTAGGGTTCAACCCGTATCTTGATGGGTTTTGATTAGATTCCTAAGTGTTAAGATCGGTTTTTGCTTATTTTTGGTTATTTTCGTTTGTAGTTTTTTTCCCTGTAAGAGTTACTTTTGTTTGCTTTTGAAATTGTAAAAATTAGTGATTTTTCACATAGCTCAATGATAAAACATCACTGATTTTTGGATGTGTTTATAAATTTTTGCCTAAGTCTAATATAATAATGTTGTTGTCGTTGTTGTTTTAGTGTTAGGAATACTCATTTGTTGTTCCAATTCATTGTAATGAATAAGTGTAACATAGGTTCTAATTTTTAGTTTTGTGGTTTTGTTATGCATTTGCTTTAGTGTTGCTTTATATGGTT
>JARYZH020001894.1:0-21054 GCA_030021035.2 Notholithocarpus densiflorus | reverse complement strand
CAATAAAACCCAAACTCACATGAAAATTAAATGTTCTGCAACTCTACTCCAGCTTCATTAAGTTGACAAGTACCTTGTGTTTTGTTATTCTCAAGAAGTGAATTGGGAAAAAATTAAATTACCCTAACACAAGACATTTCGTTTATATGATGTTTCTAATCATTATAACTAATTTTGGCTAGCATATATACTACTCATAACCGTCGTAATGGTTTCTCGGGAGCTATGGCCAAAGAAGTACCAATGCTGGTAGTGGAGGCAATCAGGGAAGACACGGAGGAGAACTAACACTCATAGAGGAATAATATGAAGTAGACTCAATAAAGATAACATCAACTCTAACAAAGTGACAATGAAGTGTAGGAAAATAACACTTGTATCCCTTATGAGTACGAGAGTACTCAAGAAAAATATACTTAAATATCGAGAATCAAGTTAGTCACCCCCTAGACCTAAAATGTAAACATACACACCCAAAAATCTTTGGTGTTTGGAGGTAAATGGAACAAGGGTGTGTCAAGAGACAGCACAGTTAAAGGAATCTGACCATCAAAAACAGTGGAAAGCATACGGTTGATATGATAACAAGCTGTCAATATTGCATTACTCCAATATTTTTTTGTAACATTCATATGGAATAAAAGCACATAGGGTAACTTCCAACAAATGTCTCATATACGTTTTGGCACGCCATTTTGCTGTAGAGTATAAGGAGAAGAAGACTAATAAAGTATATCATGATCATCTAGAAAGTGGGACAAAGAAGTACAGAAATATTTATGAGCACTATCATATTTAAAAACATGAATTGAAGTGCTAAGTCTTTATTTTATTTTCATATATACAGATATAAAAATTAAGTACAGCTATGATCTAGCCTTCATAAAATATAACTCCAGAATAGCATCAATGAAGATTACAAAATACCTAAATTCCAAATATGATGATAATTTTATTGCACTCCAAATATCTAAATGAACTAAGCAAAAAGTACTACTAACATGACTCACACCTAGACACAAAGGGAACTCGCTGGTGCTTACTTAACTGACACGCTTCACATTGTAAGGACTCAGCAACATAAAGGAACCAACAACTTAAAAATCTGAATAGAAGGATGACCAAGGCAACAATGATGCTAAAGAGGAGAAGTAGATGATTCAAGTTCTGTTGACTGAGAGGAGTCACTAGCATCAAGATAGTAGAGTCCACCAAACTCATGTCTACCCCTAATTTTCCTCCCCATTCAAGAGATCCAAGAAGACACAATACAAAGGACGTTGTCACAGGTGTTGTGGAATGTCGGAGTTGGCAATGGTGGGTGGTGGGTGGTGGGTGGTGTGTTGTGTTGTGTTTCTAATACCATGCTATTATAGGGAAGGGTGTAGGGTAAAAATTAAATTACCCAGGCACAATACGTATTATTTATATGATGTTTCTAATACATTATGACTAATTTTCCCCTAGCTTATATACTACTCATAACATGCTTAATTCAGCTCGGGATAGAAGATAAAGTAGAGGAAAGGATAAGGGCTTTCTTTGAAGCCTTGTTACACCCACCTTTCTTTCTTTTTGGTTTAGAAGTATTTTTGGATACACGTAATTTCATTAAAAGACATTCCAACCTGTCCCAATTTGCTCGATTATGGGCAGAAAGGATAGGAAACCAAAATGGGTGTGTTTCTCCTTCAAAATTAATCCCTTTCCTTCCTCATAAATCTACAAAAGGCAAACACTATCCTCTATATTCCACCCTGTTCCTCTTCTTTCTGCCCAAAACCCCTCTCCCCTAAAGAAAATGCTTATAATATTCATCTAATGTATAAAGACAAAATCATCCGTCTCAATAAACATAAGTCAAATATAAGCCACATAACGGACAAGAAAAATCCAAAAGACACCAGCTTAAGCCACTTACTTGAGAACCATAGGCCATATAATATGCTTCAGACCAGCGAAAGGAGTAGAGCTTATATACCTGAAAGATTGTGTGGTATGGATGGTCAATGGCCCTTTTCTTCACCAGTGAAACCAAAGCAAACTGCATAGTCCAACAATCCTGGTTAAAAACAAACACCCAACTCTATAGAGTACAAAAATTTCACATCAGTTCAAACATAAAAATTATGTGGCCCCGAAGTGTCCTTTGAGCTACCCATTCTTGATGCAATTTGGTACGCTAAAGGTATGAATTTATAAGACTGAACCTATATATATAAGAAATAAAACACCCAGAAGATAAATTATTAAAAAAAGGGGAATTTTTTTTTTTTTTTAAGAAGTAACTAACTATGCTAATTTCAATGTACCTCATTAATTGTGCTAAGCATGCTATTTACAACATTTTGTCTAGAAAAGAGAGTGAACCACATGGAAACTAGTACAAACCCCTGAAACCACATATGTTAGGTCCTCCAAGGAAGCTAAATTCACTTTAATTAAAATTCATGCAAAGTAATTCAGATTCAGTATCAAATATTTCCATGTAACATGATACAAGCTTTTCAGCATTATCCCTGATCAGAATTGTTCATCATCGTGAACATGATGCTCAGTATTTTTGAATAAAAATTTATTACCTATCAAAAAAAAGCTATTCAGCATTATCCATTCCACCCAAATAGTGCATAACAAATTTCAATTCGTTGAACAGAGGACTTGGATAAATAATTGCGTACCACTCTCACATCATGTTTGTCACTTATAACGAAACAACGTCAATATCCCTCCAATGCTAGACTGAGAAAATTGTCTCTGTCATCCTCCAAGATTATATGAAACCTGTTATGAGTAATAGGGGCAGAACAGTAATATCATGTACTTTATATATAAATAATATTTTATGTGTTAGGGTTGACTTATCCAACCCTAAACACCTTCACCGTAAACAACAAATCCAATCACATAATTTGAATTAGATTTAATTCAAACACAATTTTATAGGCTTAAAATTTGTCTCTGTTAGGAGATTACCAAGCATCGTTGTAAAAATTAAACATAAAATCTTCCAAGTATGATTCACCGGCAACTCCATCAAGTGGGTTTAAATATAGAAACAAGTTTGTACATTTTTATGCTCAACAGATTACTGACTGTTCAGTTCACCAAAGGTCTTGTGTTCAGCAGAACATATGACATAGACATTCTCAATACCTGAAATTTTTCAGCCTCTTCCTCATCCAATGCAAGTTGCTTTTGTAATTTTCGTGTTTTTACAGAGTAGTCAGTCTTCTTCCCCTAAAATATTGTACATGAAAATCTTATTAGAAAGGTAAAGCAACTTAGTGGGCATACCACTATGGAACCAGCAGTACAGAATTCACCAGTGAAATAAGTGGATTTGGCATTGGAGTTCACCTTTGATGAACTTTTCAAACGTCTAATAAGTGCTTCCAATTCTGTTTTCAGCAAAATTAACATACCCAAGAAATATTGAAATAGAAAAAAAAGACTATAACTTCTGATTCCAAGGATCTCATAAATTAGTGGGCATCTGATACCTTGTGTTTCCTTGAGCACATTGCGGCTTGCCACTCATTAGAGGAAAGTCTATCCTCATAACTCCTAAATAGAGCATCTGCATATTGCGCAAGATGAAAATGAGTTTGGCTTTGTCTTTCAATAGACTTCTTGTTTGTCATCTTCTGATCCTCAGCAAGTGAAACTGCAGGTTTCAAATACTTCTCTAAAATTAGTTCTGGAGCTGCATTTTAAACCACAAGCACAATGTGCAAAAAAATTTAAAAAAATTATAGAAACTAGCACATATATAATCCAAAGGGACACAAAACAAAGTTTAAAGTTCCATAAATAAGGAAAAGTTTTGGAAACTCTCTACCCTTCCAAGCCAACACAAGGTTGAGTATTGCTCTGTGGCTTCAAGACATAGGAACTTAAACTCATGCCAAGTGACAGTAGCATGAGAAAACCTGGAGCCCTATAACCAAAGAACAAGAAATCAGAAACAGAATTAAGTCAAGGTTTCTAGATTAAAAAATAAATAAACAAAAATAAACATTGATCATACCTTACGAAGGTTTTTCATAAGCATCAAGGAGCACCCTATCATTGCGGATAAGCATAGGACAGCCTCAAATCTCATTCTGCTAAGACCTCAGAGCCAATTGACATGTCACAATAACAATTTATGAATGGATCGAGGAACTTTTATTTATTTATTTATTTGATAAGTAAGGAATGGATTGAGGAACTATGTTGCCACAAAATTAAACATTAGAACATAACTGGAATTGAGCAACCTATTAAAGGCAATGCAGTTTCTATTGTTTAGGAATAAAAGACAGAGGAACCAACATCATCAACAGATTAAAAAAAACAACAACAAAACAGAAGAAGAGTGTGCTTTTATAGATTCAAAGACAGACGCTTGCATCTCATTCATCACAAAAGCAAGGTTGATAACAAAATACCTGGTTTGTGGTTGGAATTACAGTTTCAGAAAATACTTTATGCTTCACTAGAAAGAATCTGGTTTGTGGTTGGAATTACAGGTTCAGAAAATACTTTCTGCTTCTCTGGAAAGAATCTTATTCTCCCACATGAAGATGCTGTCCAACGTAAATCCCAACCCATGCCAAGATGATAAAAAATATGCACAGGGGACATTGATATAGCAGATATTTGAAAGAAACACTATAAAGAAAAAATATATTTTTTATATTCATTGTTAGCAAAAAAAAAAAAAAAAAGAACCATAGACCTGCACAGTGATTTAGGTATTAAAATTTTACGGAACTTCAAACCATTCAAATACATACTCTACTTTGCGTTGGAGCCCACCAAAATCAACATTTATTGAAAGGAAATCTGTTAAATATAACTACCTAGGTTTTCTAGTAGTTCAGCAACTACCAAGATTGACAAAAATCAATTCTAATTATCCAAAGAGAATTATACCAATGTGAAAGAACCACAAGTTATAATTTGGACTTGATTTCCAAAAGGTTGCGAATACTGGCTATTGCCCCCTATGTTAGGAGCATTGTATTACAGGTATAATAAGTACCTGGAGTTGATTATTGTTGAGTAGATGCATTCAGTGCTCCCTTCACTTGCACGGAAAACAGACAACACAAGCTCCTAAAACAAATGAAATATAAGTTGATTACAAAAAGTCCTGTTACTAGTTTAAGAATATGAAATTTTGATGAATATTACCTGCTTTGAATCTTTCAGTTTTCTACGAAATTCATCAAAATCTCCCTCTTGCAATGCCCTCAAGCAACTAATTTGTATAAATGAAAAATATTTCACTCGCTACAATTTGATGAAAATACGTTCTTTTCTTCATACACTTGTTCAGTGCACTGAATATACATTTACATGTCCTACCCCTACATAATATGAAATATTTATGGATGATAAAAATTAAAAATCATACCCCTTAAGTGTGAGGTCGGCACCATGTGCTACATATTAACATATTTTTTATGCTTTGTAATTAGTAACTTACGGTAAAGTGTGACTTGTTGCAGCATAAATCAAATGATTTCTCATTTTTGCCTATGTATTAAAAGGGTAAATGGTCTCTTTACTAGTACATATCAAGAGTATTCATTTCAAATCAAGAAATTTATTATTGAAAGGTTTACACTACACCAATGTTATAAATACCATATTGGGGGGGGCTCTTTCAAGTTAGCCACAAGACCAAAATATTCTAGTACAGGTGTGTGCCAATGTATTGTCTGAAGATTATTGCTAATATGCGTGTGTATTTCTACAAATACAAAACCAAACTAAATATACCTTACTTTCCTTTCTTTCTTCTTTTTATCTATTGAATAAGATTATTTTATTAATCAAAACCTTAATTTAAGTTCTAAATATTATTTTGTTTGGACTGTTTGGGAATTGTCTCTTAAAAAGGTAATTTGGAGAACCAAAAAAAAAAAAAAAAAACCATAAGCCATGATTGAGTCGGACTAGTAGTTCTACTTTGGCCCAAGACCTTGCTAAAGAACAATATAACAAGTCCATTGCATGACTCATATTCCAAGACTTTTGGTGTGGGGACACTTCTTTGTGTGTGCTCTATCTGAGACTTTTTTCTTTAAGTCGAAATAAGGAGGCCTACCTGGCTTATTTGATGAAGTTCCCAAATGGTGTTCTTTTCTAGGATCTAAACTTTAGAAGATACAGTGAAGATTGGGAATTGGAATCCTTTTACAGTTTAATATCTAGAATTTATGGAGCTTCTTTGAGAGGAGTTGGGGATGATAAGATGTGTCGGAAACCTGCTATGGGTAGAGGTTTTCTTGTTCGTTCTTATTACCTGGTGCTAACAAAAAGTTTCGATCAGTCTTTCCCTTGGAAGACTGTTTGGAAGTCTAAGGTCCCCTCTAGAGTTGCTTTTTTTAATTGGACTGCAGCTTTGGAGAATATATTAACTATTGATAATCTCAGGAAACAAAAGATTTTGATTTTGGATTGGTGTTGTATGTGTAAAAGAAATTGGGAATCAGTAGACCACCTCCTTTATCCATTGCCCTATTGCTTTTGACTTATGGTCTATGGTATTTACTTTATTTGGCATTAACTGGTTATGCCAAAAACAGTGGTGGAGCTGTTGGCTTGTTGGCAAGGAAAGTTTGGAAGGCATCGGAATTCTGCAATTTGGATGGCTGTGCCCCATTGTTTGATGTGGTGCATTTGGCGGGAGATGAATAACCGGCATTTTGAGGATTTAGAGAGATCAGTCTCAGATCTTATACTTTTCTTCCTTAAGACTCTTCTGGATTGGGTTATAGTGTTAGGCTTTCGTTCTTTTTCTTTAGTTCATGGTTTTATGGACTTTTGTACTTTATGCACTAGATTTGTTTTTGTCCTTGTTTTTAATATATTTTTATCACTTATCAAAAAAAAAGAAAAAAGAAAACAGTCATAGTCTCTAGAGCACGGACGCGGCAAAATGGGTGCCGCACCCGCATCCAATGCGGCCCGACGCGGGGTCCGGCGGGCGACGCCACTGCCCATGCGTCAGTGCCGCGTCCAGTTTTTTTTTTGGTTCCCAATACATGCCAACTCGGGCCGATTTGCACCGAACCGGGCTGACTCAAGCTGATTCGGGCAGTATCGGCCGCCGAAACAGACTGATTCAGGCCGTACCGGCGCCGAACCGGCCAATTCAGGCCGAAATTCAAAAAAAAAAAAAGGTGCAAAACGCACCGTTTGGCCGAAATCTTCAGGTTCTCTCTCTACACAGGGTTATACGCTGATATGGGTTTATGCTATTGTTGTTCTGTCTGAGTTTTTTTTTTGGTAAACTGGGTTCTATTTGACTCTCTGTTGTTATATATGTGAAAAAAACTTGTTCTTTACACTGTTGAGTTTTGGTTATCTTGAAACTTGAGAGAGAGTTTTTTGAATTGGGTGGGTGATGTAAATTATGTAATGTGTATAGGTGTGAAACTGTGTAATGGAAGTGGGGTGGTTTGTACTTTCACTGCTTTGCTTTGTAGTTTGTGAAATTTGAAGGTTTATCTAAATTTCTCTCTAGTTTGAAAGCCACTAACTTGAGGTAATGATACTGATAAACGTCTATTTTGATTGTGATATGCATGGTTAATCTTTTGTCAGATTGATTTTTTCTGCTTTCTTTCTAAGGTGGAGGAGTCATGGGTTAAAATGAGAATTGGGGGGTTTATAATTGTATGAAATAAGTTTTGTATATTGCTTTTCTTGCTGCTGTTATTTATTTACTTATGGTTCAGTTTTATGCGAAAAAGTATGCTTAGCAATATATTAAAAATATAAATAAAAGTATTTTTAGAATTTTTTTAATCGCCACACCCGCACCCTACTTTTTCAAAAATTGCCGAGTCCTGCACCCGCACCCGCACCCGCACCCGAATCAAGAAACGCACCCGTGCTTCATAGGTCATAGCTACTTCATAGGTCATAGCTACACGTCATGGTCCACTTCCCACAATTTTAGAGTCTAGACCCTTCAAGATTCCAAAGTTAAATTCAATATACCATGCAGATTACTTCACATGCCACACACCACCACCATTGTCGTCCTTTACATCATCAATGGGCTACTAAAGTTTCAAAACTCAAATCAATAGAAAAATTGAGAATAAGATCTAACTAGGCACAGTAAACAAAACGTCTAAGCAGGGGCCAAAAAAATTACTGATTTGCACCATTTGCCATTTATTTCCATATCAGGGATAGCAAACAATTTAATTATTAGACCTTTTCTCCCATTTTCCCCTCTTCTCTCTTTTTTTTTTTTTTTTTTTTTTTTTTCACTTTGTCCTCACACCCCCCCCCCCCTCCCTTTTTTTTGGGTTGTCTGGGGAGGATTTTGTTTTTTGGGGGTGGGGGCACAGTGGTACACAAAAAATCTCCCTAAGCACAGCAATCCAAGTAGCACTACACACAATCAACATTAGGGCTCAAAAGATACTGATAATGGTCTTGTAAGGACATTCATAAAGGAAAATAATATAGACTAACCTCGTGTGACTGGATGATCCCATACAAGCTGTCAGGTTCATTGATTTGAGTAATTGCTGAGACTAGCATTTCAACATGAAGTGGTAACTGGTGATCAAGAAGACCCAAAAAAAAAAAAAAAACCAAAAAAAGATAGGATTTATGAGAATCTTCAAGAATGCAGAGGACGAAAATAGAAATAAGAACAGTTCAAATGTACTTGAAGATTACATGCATCCTTAGTGCCTGTCTATTTTTCCACAAGAAATTGGACCATAAACATGATCCTGAATAGCAGGGTAAAGAAAAGCCTCAATGTCCAAAATGGGTATGACACACGATATCCCTGTGAGACTTACCATTTCATTAGGGGACTCACTTTGAATTTATCCCTTTTAGGGCAGGAAGGAGGATGTGCCCAGGAGTAACATTTGGTCTAACTAATATTGAACTTCCTCTCGCTCAACTACTATACAATTTTGATTGGGAGCATCCAGGCAGAATGACACCCGAAGACCAGACATGACTGAAGACTTTGGTTAGGTTGTCCAAAGGAAAAACAGCTTGAATTTTGGTTGCTAAGTCTTATAATCATTCACTCAACGACTAAATATAATAGAAGATCTCAGAATAATGGAGATTAAAAATCAGAAAATCCTTTCAGCATTGTAAAATTGAAATCTAACAGCTGAACCAGTTTTATAATATGATATCTTCATATGCTTGGTAATTTCACATATACAATCTTAGTTTTAGTCCCCAAAAAGAAATTTAACATTTCGGTCAGGCCGCAAAGTTTCATTTTGATTTATTCAATCAGATGTTTTATGGAAACTTACTATTCACTCAACATCAGATCAAGTCTATGTAGTCCTACTTATTTAGAACTCCTTAGTTGGAAAAAAATGAGCACATTACCTCCGCAAGTGAAGCTAAGTTTATACCACAATCAACCCAGCAAAAGATAATTGATCCCATTAGTTCCTCCAAATACTGCCAAAAAACACAAGAAATTCAAGAATATCAGAGTAACTTCAACTTTCAGGAAATTTAAGTCCATTAAGATGAATGTTCTCACAGTTGCTTTAAAAAGTAAAGAGTTCAATCCTTTTCATGAAATTTTAGACACTACCAAGAGAAGAAAATTATATTCATCACCTTCAGCATAGATGCATACTAAAGTTGTCTGGATAGATTATGAAGTACTGCAGATAATAAGAAACTAACCATGTCTAACTGACAATGAAAACCGCAAAAACACGATGGATTTTATACCTCTGACAAGGTTCAATAGCAGCAACAGCACACATCATAAATACAGCCTGGATGAGCCATCGAGAATCATGAAATAAACATAATGAGTTTGAAAAATACGAATGAATTTAAAATTCCAATAACAGAATTTAACAAGATTTAAACATCCTAGGTATTTTTTATGCCCCGCACCGTGGAAAAGAAACAGATCGATAAGAAAGAAAAAGAATACTAATATGCAAAGTATTTATATATGAACAAGCATTAGGATGTAATCTAATCTTCTACCAGCAATTTGAATACCCTTCAATAGTGGTGATGAAACTTATTAACTAATTCTTGTTCCCCAAGGGAAACAAATCAATCAACTCCTAATGTTGTCTTCTTTGCCTCAACATCAAGATGAGAGATGTGATGGAGGAAAAAATGGTGAAAAGAAAAGATGTTTTAGAAAGCTGAGTTGCTTAGAGAAAAGAAAGAATTAACTAGCTCTTCAAGAGAGACACTCTTGGAATAATACATCATAGGTAGATTTCTTGGATTCAAATTCAACTAGTTACAATATAGGCAGCCTTGCTTATTTATAGTTACATAAGCAAGCTGCTGAGTTAGTTACAAGAACCCACCATGTGGCTGCCATGTGATTTGGCCAAAGCCTAACTAACTTCTCTAACTAACTAATAGGCTATTGCACTTATCACTAACAACCTATCAGCTAACTAACTTTCTGTTACAAGTGATAAAGGCTATTAAAAGTAAAACCATAAATTACTTATTATACAACAGAAGCTAGTAACAGATAGATTTAAAAATGAACTGCATCAAGATGCCAGTAAACAAAGATTTTGTGTATATAGGCATTGGTGATTTAAGTTGTCAGATGCTTTTTGGAGATTAACCAATTTACCAATGGTGAATTGTTAAACAATAATGAATTGGCCTTGGTCAGAATTCATGCTCATCTATCATGAGAAATTATTAGGTATCTATCCACTTTGATGACACTTTCAAGGAAGCAAGGCATTACTAGAATGGACATCTTCACCATTATTTCATATTCATTTTTTTATTCATAAATTCAGAAATATAATGAATAGATATGCATATTAATTTTTCATTTTGCATAATTGGAAGAATTTTTTTTTTTTTTTGAGGGGGGTGGGGGTTGGTTCATATTCTAATTACTGTGTCCTTAATTTTCCTTTTTATTGGACTCGTCCTTTGCCTCACATAAAACAATGCTCTAAATAAATAAATAAATGAAAAGGCACAACATATACCTCCAACTCTACTTTCTCACAATAAATAGCAATGTGCATTAGAGTAATAATAACAGTTTCCTAGCTGAGGACCAGCAGCTAGGACCTCCATTGCTGTAACAAGTTTTTCTTCTGACGAAACCACCAATGTAACATCAAAGTTCGAACTAGAAGAGAATATTAATAGACATTAGTATTGAAAATCACTTTTCCAAAATTTAAATATCAATCTCTATTAACCAAAATAACATTCATATTTATAGAATAACAATAATAATATATATGGTTGCAACCACATGAAAATAAATATTGACCATAACAATAATGGGGCATTAACAGTGCAAAATTCTATTTCATTTTTTAACTTCTCTTATGGATCAGCACTTCGAGTCTCTAGTGATGCAGGTGGCAAAAGGTTGGTCTAGTTTTATTTTAGTTGTATTTTCTTTTAGTAATCAAGGGTCTTTTTGGACCTTTAAGGTTTTCCAGAACAACTTGTAGTTTCAAACCCATAGTTATTTTATTGGGCTTCTTTTTTTTCTTTGTGGTTTTTAATAGTTAAAAAAAGATAAATTTGCAGCTATAATGGTGTTCAGGTTTGTCTGATGCAAATCCTCCCTAAGAATGTCAAGGACCCAACGTGTAATGCCTGCAAAAACTAGGAACAATGTCATTTATCTTTTTTACTTCTTTCTCTTTAATTTCCAGCAACTTGAAATCTTGCAACTAGATCATAATTCCACACACTGAGAACCCTAAAGAGAATAGGATAAAAACCCTTGTACAATCCACAAACCAATATCTGCATTACTGAATTATTTCAAACAGCCAACCGGATCCGCTTTTCTTCCTTTTTCTCACCATTTTTGACTGTTGAACTCCAAAATATATCCAGCTTTTTACTCCCTAATTGAATCTTAATCAACCTATTTCTCTAGCATTACCAACCACAAATCCCTAACCCCAAACATCCCCAACTCCCTCAAATACATGCTGCAAAAGTGAGTATGAATGTGAATAAAAAAAAAAACAGTTACTAATACATAATACCACAACATTCAAAAACAAAAAATCAAACATAAGATCCCTACCAAATACTACTTATAAAAAAAAAAAAAAAAGATCCCTACCAAGTACTAACATAATTTATCAATGATTCAAGTGTGCAAGCTTCAAAAGTGAAAAATACACATGAAATGGAAGAAAGGAAATATAAAGCATCCCATTAAACATCTTCAACTAATTGCAAAATGAAACACCAAAGGTCCAAAAGTGAATTTAAAACGTAAGTCTATCGCAATAGTTTCAAAAGAAGAACATGTCAATCTCTGGCTCTTTGAAGTATAGATAATATTTAAGGTTTCATAAAGCTGAGGATTCGGTTAAAACAATTTTGGCATAACCATACAATTATCCTAGGGCTCTATACATATTTCTTACCCTAGTAAACGAAAATTCCTGCCTCTTTTGTTTTCTAGGAGCTATAATGGACAAAGAACTTTTATCATGGTCACATTAAGACGGTAGCTGTGGTGGTCAAGAAGAGCACAGGCCAACAATGCAAGTACATCTACTAGACAACATCTCAAACACTACTAATAGTTCAAGTCCTTTTAATTTTCAGGGATGATAAAACACAATCAACTAAATGATGCTTTCCTTCATCACCTAAAACCAGACCAAGGTAAATTGAGCTAACTGAGATAATTTTAGTCATGGATATCCAGTACAAGGAGACTACAAAGCGCAATGAAAGTAACCTTACCACCTAAAAGTCAAGTTTACCAAAAATAATGCAAATTTCTTAGACTCAAGATCTTTTAGACCATTGAACTTCAGAATTCTAACCCATAAGGAATATTTCTGCGATGTTAACTAAAATATTTGAAATTATCTTATCATTAGAATAAAGCTAGTCAAATGGGTGGTTCTCGCTGTTTTTGTATTGAATCCAAATTTTTTCAACTGGTGGTAGAGGAGGGGGGACGGTATTTTTCCGTAAGGATTTTTGAGAGGAGTAGGTACTTCATGAAGTCGGTCTTCATGGGTAAGAATGCAGCTCAATGGCTGATGAAGAGTATAGAACAGATTGTTGTGGGGTTTAGTCCGAAGTATTTTTATTCGTTTAGGGATGGTGATGTAGCCTACACCCTCCAACAGCATTCCAACTCTCTTGGGTTGTTCCTACTTCTGGCTGAACTTAAAGTTGGAGGGTCTAGGAGGTCCATTATCATTCCAGTAGGCAGAGCAATGAATGGATAGAGGGTTTTTGGGTTAGAGCTAAGGAAGTTGTTGGAACCTGACAACTATGTGAATGGTGGGTCTGGGCATTTGAAATTTGTGGCTCAGTCTCATAAGGATAACTCAGGGGTTCAACCCTTTATATCTTATGCCGATACAGTGCGTGGGCATCAGGTGCAGGTCAAGGACAGATTTCAACCATATCTGTTAAGTGCCCATGGTAAAGGGAACTTGCATTTAGGGTATAATAAGGGGGAGAAGGAGAAGAAGAAGGAGAAGCATAACCCAGTACTTAAACAAAGATTGCTGTGCGAGATGCCGGTGAGCTTTCCAGGACAGAGGTTCTTAATTTTGAAAAGACAATTCCGGTAGAAAAACAAAGGAGATCCCCGTTGAATTTCAAATCTAATTGGGCTGATCATGTTTCTGGTAATAAAGGAGAACTGAGGAATTCTAACTAGGCATCCGGTCATATTATAACAAATTAAGGGACTCTCCCTCAATTGTCTTTCCTTAAAAGGTATATGGAAAGCAAAGGCCCCTAGATGAGTTTCCTTTTTTGTTTGGTGTGTAGCTTGGAATAAGATCCTAACAGGTGATAACCGGAGATTGAGGAGATTGGTTTTTGTGGACTGGTGTATTATGTGCCGTCATTGTGGAGAGACGGTAGACCACTTACTTCTTCATTGTGAGATGGCTTATCTGTTATGGAGCTTTGTCTTTATAACTTTTGGTTTGTCTTGGGTTACACCTAGATCGATCCCAGATTTGCTTTTTGGCTAGTGGAACTGGTTGGGGAAGCACTCGTCTCAGATTTGGAATTTAGTTCCGTTGTGCATCCTTTGGTGTATTTGGAAGGAACGGAATCGGCAGACTTTTGAGGATTTGGATAGTTCCGGTATTCAGATGTTTGCTTCTTTTAGTGGAACTCTTTTTGATTGGTCTCGGGCTTGGGGACTCACGACTAGTGATTTTCTCCCTTCTTTCCTTAGCTCTCTTTCTCTTTGTAATTAATATGTTGGTTGGTTTTCTTTTTTTTGTTTTTTCTCTGTTTTCTTCTTCTTGTATTTTCTGGGTTTGTTGTATGTTCATGCATAGAGTAGCCTTTTGTATATATAACATTCTTACTTATCAAAAAACAAAAAAACTAAAATATTTGAAGCTCCAGTCTTTAAGATCATATTCACGAGTACCACAGTAGATTTCAACATCAACATTGACATCTACACTTCAATAAATTAGAAATAATAAAAACCAGATGAGAACAACTTGAAAAGTAAAGAGTATGCATATTCATAATACTAACCCATAACGATTTATTTCTGTGTTGTAAACTAAAATATTTGAAGCTCCAATCTTTAAGATCACATTCACGAGTACCACAGCAGATTTCAGCATCAACATTGACATCTACGCTTCAATAAATTAGAAATAATGTAAACCATATGAGAAAAGCTAGAAAACTAAAGAGTATGTCATATTCATAATACTATAAGCAAATAGACCTACCTGCATGGAAATTAAAACTAACATTAAAGTGACAGCACAAACAAACAATTAGAAAAAACTTGCAGGCTATGTTAGTAGATTTCCCAACAATTAGATCTTTTATGCTGTGTTTATTTCATACTATCAACAAACCAAAGAAAGATTGTCTATCATCATAACTATAATTCAGTAAGGCACTTATAATAAAAAAAAAACTATAATTCAGTAAGGCATAACTTACTTATAAAAATAAAAGTACAAAAACAAAAAAGAAAAGTCAAACTGGGTGAAAATTTAAGGTGCTCAAAGAAAAATAAGTTGAAGAAATATACAAGAACTCGAACTCTCAATATACTGAGACTATCAAAGAAGATTGACACTACCAAAGAAGATTGTACAAACAGAACTTAAAACAGCTATATTGACAATATGAAAGAAGATTCCATAAACAAAACTTACAACTGCAGCTGAACATTGGTAACCCATGCAAGAGACAACTCCATATTACTTGCCAACTACAGTCAAACTGCAAAAGTTTCTCAAAAAAATAAGTCAGTTTTAAGTTTTAAGTTTTAAGTATGAGGATAACAATATTAATAAGAGCAATACAGAAGACATAAATGATCATTACTAAGATTGTGTCCAATATAGTTAATGTCTTATCTATACCAATAGTAATAAGCTGCGGAGCACCTGCAACCACTTCAGAAAGCTTAACCGCCACAACCCCACCATCATGTATCATATTTGTATTAGAATATATCTCCCTACATTTTACTGTTTCAATGAAATGGAATCTAAGCCTCACAACCAAGTAAATTTGCATGAGTCAAGTTCCTACTGTTATGAACTCAAATAGAATATAAAAATCACCAAAAGAAAATAATTGGGAAGAGAAGTTAAAACAAAGTCCAAAGTTATCTACTATAATTTTTTGTTTTTTTTCTCCCAGATAGTTAACAGAGCAGGTAATGCTATAAATGTGGCACTGTATTTGGTTCAAAATTACCATATTATATCTTAGATTGGTATCATGACGCAAAAAAAAATGTCAAGGTTTACACATAGCTTTTATTCAAATGAGAACACCGAATAAGGAAGGCAAAATAATTGCTCACCACTACAACCTGCATTGCTTAATACTCACCAAGTGAAGTAATGCAAGAAAATTGCAGGATATGTTCAAATGTGGGGGAAAATATCCATTACAAATCTCTGCTTCAACATCAGATATAAGAAACTTGAGAAGGGCCACATGAATTTTTCCAAGTAACAGGGAATCCTGAAAGGAATAATGCATAGAGAAAAGAAGAAACTAACAAAAGGTAATTTAAATGTTATTCAAACAATAAGGCAAGAGACACAAAAATTCAATATGTAAAGGTGGATCAGAAATGAGAATTAACCTTGCCATGAACCGATTGATCAAACTCATCAAGAGTGAAGGAGCATATATCAACTGCAACAGCATAAGTATAAAGGAAACGAAAAACCAGCTCAAGAAAAGTCAGCCATAAGTCTTAGCATGATAATTCAACATGCAATAATCCCAACAAAAAGCCTCCACATACAACCACTATTAAATCCAACAGGGGGGAAAATGCAGGAATCAAGAAAAAAGTTGTATCATTATTACTTATTTCATTAATTTGATTTCAAGCAGAACAATAAATGAGCATGTCTTAGTCCTGCAACACATGATGAACAGAGTCTAGAGAAGGATGTGATAAATAAAAATTACACGATAGGATAGAGCCAACCCCCATCACTTAGGACTAATTAAAAATTATACAATCTTAATTCCGAGTCATAAACATGACAGCTTTCTAAATTAGAATAATAATTAACAAAAGCTTATATATATATATATATATATATATATAAACAACAGATCAAATCATTTTTCTATTCCAATGGACATGCTAAACAACAGATCAAATAAGAGGTAGGGAGTCACTGAAATTTTTTGGCATATAGCAGGGAAACTAGTCCTTGTAAGTCTACAAAATAGTCAATAACCACATCTGAGTCTTAAAATCATTAGGGATAGCAGATAATGTATATCTTGCATTTGCTAGGTAAAAAATTATTCATGAATAAGACTTCAAGCATTTGCATTATAATAGCCACTGCAATAGTGTATGCAGCATCTTTTGCATATGATATATGTTGGTAGAAGACTAATTTAAAAAATTCAGTTTGAGAAAAAATTTTGCTAATTACAGACCTTAAACAATTTCTTGACAATCTCTGGAGAAGAATCCCAAAGTTGAGTACAGAATGGCTGCTTCATCTTAAATTCTTAACAAAATTTGGAGGAAACTTCGTCAGAAAATTTGCAAATCAAATGAAGTTACAGATATCAACAACTTCAAATACACAAATAAAAAAATAATACACGCATTCAACATGATATAGAACTTTGTCGGATTCTACCTCCAAAACCAACCTTTGTAAAGAGAACAACCATGTACACCGTTAGCAGCAAAATGATCTGAACACCTCAGTGGATTTGGTCCTGCTTCTAACTCTTGCAGCTCCAGCTCTTCATCATCCAAAAGCATAAATACATGATTAAGGTATTCCCAAGATATTGCTCCTTCCAAAGCAAGTTCACATTTTACTATATCTGGTTGTATGAGATGATCATCCTAGTTGGGTTCCACCTAAGACGATCATCCTGGTTGGGTTCCACCTCGCATATAACAAGAAGTTACATGTTACTACTTAAACAGCATAATTTCAATAACAACTTATTACATACCTCTCTTCTTCTGGTGGACTGTTTCCTCCTATCATGTGATTTATTTCTTAACCCTACTTGTTTCTAAATACATAACTAATTGTCAAAAAACTCTTGTAAGTAACCATCAGGATCAATTTATCAGATCATCAATCCACAAAGCCCATACAGAAAGGTAAATGTACAAAAAAATTTCAAAAAATTAAAAGTAAATTACTTAAAGCAACAGGAGTATGTCGTGATCTTTTCGCCCGATGTTGTCGTTTTTTAGGTGCTATAGATGTTGAGATTGGAAATACAACCACTTCCCTGTCAGTATAACCGTTACCAGTAGATAATCACCCCCAACAGGATAGGTTGCCCACCAAGCTGTCATCAAACCTTTCCCAACACCATGTTTCTTCGCCAAAGTCATCAAAGTCAAACCTTTTCCAATACCATGCTTCTTTGCCAAAGCACACTTTTTACTAGAAAACAGGTGACTGAAGATGGCATGCTCTTCCACCTACCACCCACCCACACACATAAAAAGTCAAGGAGTTCATGTCAAAATTAGTAAAGACAGTGTAATGAGAGTGGCCAGGGTAAAACAAGTAGGCCATGACAACTTTCAAAGAATGGCAAGTAAAAATCTTTCTCAAGAACCTTAATCGTTTTGCCTGCTCTTTGGTTGTCTTGGCAAGATGGACAAGATTTTTTAGGATCTAAACAAGCAAAGACATTATGAGCAAAATGTTATTATAGAACCAAATAATGCAAGGCAAGTTAAGATTGTCTGAGAGAGAATGGGAGAACAAAAGAAAATCTAACAGGGTAATGAATGCCCAAAAAGGCTGCTATATCAGTCTCCCATTACCTTATATACCATTTCATTGTTAGGTAACTAATTTGTCAGAAAATTTCAAAAGAAAACAAAACCCCATACAAAGGAAGTACAAACGCACCCCTAAATAACTTCCAAGCACTAGTGTTTGTGGAAAGTAGATGTAAATATCAAGCAAAGAAAAGTAACAAATTTATCCACCCCCACAAGGAAGGCACAAACATTATTGAGGAAAAGCAATGAAGTTTCTATTAACACACATTTCAGAAGGAATCAACAAACAACTAAAGACAATAAAGACTAAAGAGCAAAGCCAAACAGTATTAACAGAATATTAACCATCAACCGCCTGTCCCTTTTACACACCAACTTAACAAAATTCTTTCTTTAGAACAAATTGTCACCTCAAAGAATTCTTTGAATTGTTTTACTTAAAAAATAAACAAAGCCACCTTGGCAAAAGCACAGCACACCAAATCTTTTTTCTAGGAAAAGTCCTACAATTCTATCCCACACAAGCCTTAGAACACAACGTCGCATAAAAACTTTCATCATTAGTTAGCCACCACCAACCCAAAATTGCCCTCCAATATCCTGCAGCTTGGACCTCTAAAGGGGCTCAAAGAAAAATAGGGAATCTACCTCCCAATCTAAACTGATCTACAAGCTTTAGGATACTAAATTACTAATGCATGACCCCATAACCCAGTACCAGAGATAATGGATTCCCCTGCTCACTAGAACTGCAAACCCAAATTGTACATCCCAGTTAATTGTGCATTTGCAACCCAATTCGCAAAATTTGATATCCTAACTCCAACCATCAGTTTAAAAATTGCTGGAAGTTACCAACAATTGCATAAAGAAAAGAGATTTGGCTAAACACTCTCATGTGCGCCAACCCTAGGAATGATTTTTGCATATTCAACCATCCCATCTTTAAATGCGAGTGATCTATCAAATTATATTCTTTGTGTGTTCTATCAAATTATATTCTTTGTGTGTTCTATCTAATCAGGGTTAGTGCTTTTAGTGTGTTTCCTAACCAACAACTCATTTCAGAAAAAAATTTGTCCAAAATCATCCCTTAGGCCTCTTGCACAAGTGAAGAAGCCTGGGGAGACTTGCAATATGCAAGTAGATAATGAAAATATAGTGCAGGAGATATGATTCAATCTGCCTAGCTGCTTGATGTCTCAAAAATGTGAGAATGCTTAGTTGCTTGGTTGAGCTCAAAGACGTGTTTTGTGGTAACTCTGCCTTCCTAATTCCAGTAGGAGAACAAAACTACTGTGAGTTCAACTTTACTAGCATCAAAAAAATATAGGAACTCCCTAACAACAGTTTCCGTATGCATTTCAACTTCAATTATCATGCAGAACAAGAAAACTAAAACAGCCTAATTATGATTGCAATATGAATAAACAAGAGCTATCTATTACACAAATAATCATATTTGGAGATACTTATACCTGGACGACGGCAAAATGCCCGAGGACTTTTGCGCAAATTTTAAACTTTAAGGGGTTTCTGTAATTTTTGGAAACCTTGAGGATCAAATTATAATTTAAAATCGTTTGGGTCAAATCATAATTTGGAAAATTTGTCTACTCAAAAATGTAATTTGGAAAAGTAGTGGGGTCAAAAAAGGAATTTGAAAAAATATGGGGTTTAAAACGTAATTTTGAGTGGTTTTGGGGTCAACTGTAATTTTGTGAATATTGGAAAAGTTGTGTAGTTAAAAATGTAGTTTGGAAAATTTGTGGGGACAAAACGGAATTTGCAAACAAATTGGGATTTAAAACATAATTTTGAGAGGTTTTGGGGTCAAGTGTAATTTTGTGAATTTATTTGCTCTCTCCCTCCCTCTCCCTCTCTCCCTTTCTCTCCCTCTCTTAGTGATACAAAAATTGTCGAACTTATTGCTTATTTTTATTACTATTTGTGGGTTCCACATTTGTCACCAACTAATTTTATTAAACTTTTATTTTTTATTTACGGTACTTTCAACAAAAATCTAGTTAAACTGTTTCAAATAGACACTTAAATCAGGTGCAAAACCAAGAATTAATCATTTGAATACCTTGTTAAGGGCTTCCCTCCGCATTGTGCCTAGGTTTGAACCAAAAGCAGCAGCAACCAATACTTGACGCAGTATTTCTGTCAATGTTAGAGGGTTTAAAGCTCTGCCAAAACTCCAGAGCAACGTTTTGGTTTTCAGCCTGCCAAAATCATCAATAAAATTACACAAGTATGAAGATCTTCTATTTAATTTTATTTTAATAAAAGAATTAAGAAAGAATCCCTTGAGAATTAAGCAAAACTCCACACTTTACCCACCTTCCAGAATCTACTAAATCAACATCAGAGAGAAATTCATTAAAAAAATCACTTGTCCGTGTAGAACTTTGGGAAAGAGTTATAAGCATCATTATAATCCATTTAGAAACCAATGTCGTACAAAGAGCACATGGATTTGCCAAAAACCTTGTAGCTCAACTGGCACCTCCTAGTGTTTCCAATAGAGACGTCTAAAGTTCAAATCCCCCCCCCCCCCATTGTAACTATCAAAAAACAAAGAGCACGTGGATCTTTAAAAAGTGTTTGGAGGGGCTGCTAATAGTCAGGATACATATTTATAAAGAATATTCTTAGAAAGGCAGAAACATTAGGCCCTTTATCATGTTTTTAGAGTGTGATTTTGAAAACAACCTCAACCGCAAGTTCATCTTTGAACCAAACAAGAAAAGCATCATCAAGTAAGAATGTGTGAAAAAATA
>JARYZH020001893.1:0-21061 GCA_030021035.2 Notholithocarpus densiflorus | reverse complement strand
TATTTCTAATTAGTGCATGACAAAATTGCTCATTTATGAAATGAACTATAGTTGATCCTCCTATAATTGAAAATTATGATAAATAGAAAGTTTATTAACAATCAGAATAGTAACTAATTATGTTTATCAACAACTTTCATAAACATTTTTTTTCTTCAGATTTATAGGACTTTCAATAAAAATAAGGTGACTTAACCATATTTCAATTAAAGAAAACTAATAATTAAATTTGATAGTCTTTTTTTTTTTTTTTTTTTTTTTTGGCTCAAATTAAATTTGATAGTTGATACTACCTTTGTAATTAATAAAAAAAAAAAAAGATTCCCCATACTTTTTGGCATAAACTAAAATTACAATAATCGGATTAAACCAGTTATTATATTTATTTGGTGAAATGAGGTAATATTGAATACACCATTAAATTAATGATAATAAATTTTCACCACAAAAAAAAAAAAAAAAAAAAAAAAATAATAATAATAATAAAATTCTTAAGATACATGGAGATGATATGTTTCCTTCAAGTATAGAGCTTAAAGATATAACTGAATAAGGAAACTTAATTGAGACATTGTTTGAATGAATGAATAAAAAATCACATTCTCAAAAAAAAAAAAAAAAAAAAAAGAATGAGTAAAAATCTTCTATTTCATCACTGTGCATTCTTAACATGGTGGTCACTTCATAAGTACAAGTTCTTATAGGATCAAAGGGTAAGAGCCAGAATTCAAGTCTCGAGGAAGAAACTTCACACACTTATATACTTAGATTAGGTTAAAATATGATTTATATTTTCAGATTAAAAAAAAAAAGAATCTTCTATCTAGATTTTAATTTTCTTTTATTACTTGATCAAACATATTCACAAATCACGACAAATTCGCTATACTTTTCTTTTCTTTTTTCTTTTTTTCTTTTTTTTTTCCAGCATTAACACGCGTAAATATCTTTCTCTTGCAGAATGGCGTTAGAGGCTTAATGCTGGATATGTATGAATTCCACAACGAAATCTGGTTATGTCACGGATCGTGCAACAACTTTACAGCTTATGTAAGTGTCTAAATAGTATCTGGAAAATGGAAACCACATTAGAGACATCAATACAGAAACAACTGAGTCATTTCAAAATTTCAATATATAGTCCTAAGTTTTGTTCCACAGCTCAGAAAATCAAGTATTGCATGAATGTCCAAAAAGCATGGAAATTGCATTTGAAATTTTCATTTCTTAGTTTCTCTGTTAAGTTTATTTGTCTTTGGTTGATTACCCAGCAACCCGCCATTAATGTTCTCAAAGAGGTTCAATTATATATCCAAAAAAATCCAAATGAGATGGTCACCATTATGATTGGAGACCATGTTATATCACCAGCTGGTGTGAGTAGGGTGTTTGATGCTGCTGGCCTGAGGAAGTTCTGGTTCCCAGTTTCTCAAATGCCAAAAAAAGGTGGAGATTGGCCAACAGTTGATTCTATGGTCCAGAAAAATCAGCGATTACTTGTTTTCACTTCAAACTCTACTAAGGAGGCATTTGAAGGGATTTCCTATCAGTGGAATTACACTGTAGAAAACCAATGTAAGCCCAACTCTCTTCTCCTTTTGTGAAATTTCAGAGGACTAAGAATACATTTTTATTAGGTCCTGTTCAAATTCTGGTCTCTCAAACTTATAAAGTTTGATTTTGGTTCTCTAAAATTTTAAAATATAACATTTAACTCCCTTAGTCTATTTTCCATTTATTTCTTTCTTGCATTTTTGTTCTTTTAAAATATGGGGTCAATTTGATTTTATGATACTTTAAATATGGGGTTGGTTCAATTTTGATCCTTTAAATATGAGATATCTTAGTATATTTCATTAATCACATAAAATTTGAAAATAGACAAAATGAATAAATTACTACATTTTAAAATATGCTAAAATGCAACCTACACCCCTAAAGTTTAAAGTGTTTGGATTTTACACCCAGAAATTTCAGAATTTGAATTTTACACTCATAAGTTATATTTTGTTTGCATTAGCAACTCTTTCATCTATATTTTCTGTTAAGTGTCACATAAGTTTGCCACGTATGTTTAATTTATCCAATAAAATAATGACACATGGTATAATGAGAATAACATGACATCATTTTATTGGGCAAACTAAACACGCATGTCAAGTTTATGTATATTTAATGGAAAATAATAACGAAAGGGCTGATGATCAGGGGTGGCTCTATAGCCAGCCCAAAAAAAAAAAAAAAAAATTGTTGAACCCCCTTACCTGGTCTAAAATTTTTTTATATAAAAAATTAAAAAAAAATTGTTTTGACCCCTAAAATAAAAATTTGAACACCCTAACCCTAAATTTTGTTTAAACCCAACTGAAATAAACTTGAAATATGATCATCTTTGTGTTATTTTCACAATAATTTTACAATAAAGGTTGAGTAACAAGATGTAATTTTTTTTTTTTGTTTTTTTTTTAATTTAAACCCATAATTGACATCACATATGATTAGGCCTGTTCAGGATCTGACTAGCGTCGAACCAATTCGACCGCTTTCAAGCCTCATTGTAGGTGTCCGGCGCGGTGATCGATGGCAATATGGGCAAACCGAAGACTACTGGTGCGGCGAGCGGTGGCTATTTTGCACTCCGACAAGAAACCGCACCGCACTGGTATATATATACACACACTATAATTTAAAATATATGTATCAGTGTAAAGAGAAGAAAACTGAAAGCAGACATGAAAGCTAAAGAAGCAACGTAGAAGAAGAATAAGAAAACAGCGCTGGGTAAGTTAAGAAAAAAAGTTAGGTTTTTTATTTTATTTTTTATAAATATATATATATATATATAATATGGCACTAAAACAACGTCATTTTAGTACTTGATATTAAATTTTAATATGAGCTCCAAAACGACGTCGTTTTATCATCAGATTTAAAAAAAAAAAAAAAAAAAAAAAAAAAAAAAAAACTATTATAAGCCACTAACGACGACGTTTTAATTTTAAACCCTATGATTATTTACCCATCTCCTCTCTCTCTCTCTCTCTCTCTCTCCCTCACTCTCGTCAGTCTCCCTCTCCCAAACTCCCAGTCCCAGCAACAAAACCTTCACATCTCCTCTTTCTCTCTCTCTCTCTCTCTCTCTCCTCAACTTCCGTAAGTTTCTAGTGATGTTTTGACTTCAGAGTTCAGATGCTTCTCCTTACAAATGCAATGCTTTCTACCAGGTTTGTTTATGTACTTTATTTTCAATGGTGTTTGTTTGATCTTTTATGGGTTTGGTTTAGTTTTTTATTTGGTTTTTTTTGTGATGGAAAATGGGTTATGTTTGACAAAAGATTGTGAATATGTTAGTAGTTAATTGTTTGTAGTTTTCTTTCTTTTTTCTTTTATTTTATACAATATTTGGGTTTTTTTATTGAGCATGATGTGGTTTGGGGTTGTTAATTGCATTGTGTTTGGTACCTGAAAAGATTGAGGAATTAATCGAACTAACTGCACCGAACCGGTATCTTGCACCGCACCTTGTGTAAACCGGTTCCCAACCCTCCACAGGTGAGGTGCAGTTAGGGATGAGTGAAAACCACCCCTATAGGTGCGGTGGAAAAAAGCCTCCCAAAACCGGCCGCACAGCACCGTGTATAGCCCTACATATGATTATAATAAATTATAATCATTATAATGAAATGACTATTGATGCAAACAAAGTATAACTTCCGAGAGTAAAATTCAAATTCTAAAACTTCAAAGTATAAAATTCAAAAACTTTAAAATTTTAGAGGTGTAGTTTACACTTTAGCCTTTAAAAAATATGAATGTACCAAAATTGAACATTTTAAAAAGGAGGGATTAATGTTAAACATACCGTATATATATTTGAGGGATAAAAAAAAAATACAATTTATCATTTTTTTTTTTTTTTTAATATGCTAAAGGAACTTTGATGGGCTCGAATTAAATTACAGTTGGGAATGAAGGAATCAATGCTTCTCCGTGCATAAACCGTGCAGACTCAGCTATCTTGAACACAACGACAAGGTCACTAGTGCTAGTAAACTATTTTCGCACTGAACCAAACGTATTTATAGCTTGTAACGATAATTCGGCTCCGATACTCAACTTGGTAAACTCTTGTTCTCTAGCTGCTGGTAATCGATGGCCTAATTTCATTGCTGTTGATTTTTACAAGGTATGATATGATATATTCTTACATCTCTCCATTACACAGCATATCTATTATGGATTCACATGATTAATTATGTATCATTGTAATTTACATAAATATATTTACCATGAAATTGTATTTGTATGCATGTGAACATTTCAGAGGAGTGATGGTGGTGGAGCCCCGGAAGCTGTAGATGAAGCAAATGGTCATTTAGTTTGCGGGTGTGAACACATTTCCAAATGCAAGGTTTGGAAGAACTAACAACTTTAACTTTGGTTGTGATCTATCTCCATTTTATTAACGGGATTTAACCGTGTACAAATTGCTGCATTATTTAAAATTTTAAATGACATGACTGATTGTACGCTTGTGTGAAACCTAATTTGGCCTATAAAATGGACCAATGGACAAAGATTTGAAATGGAGATAATCTTTTTCCCTTCCAACTTTGCATATATATAGAGCTCATGAATACAGGCCTATAAGAATTTCTGAAGTAACTAATTATTAGAAGTTGATTATTGAATTGAATGCAGCAAAATATGAAATTTGGAGCGTGTCAGTAGGCTGTTGTTACCCTTGCATCTGTAGAAGCAGGACATGAATGCCGCTAAATTTGCTTGCTCGAGAGACAGTCTTTGTATATGGCTATATGCAATATCATATGTACTAAAAAATTGTGACGAAAATCATGTTTGTCTTAAATAAATAAATTATTTAAAACTGACAGGAGTATTTTTGACAAAGAATTAATGCTCCTAAACGCACCAAGCAAGAAAGCTGACGGCGCCTACGGGTCCGTCAGCTCTATAGAAACGGATGGAGGACCCAAAACGACGACAGTGAAAGCGGCAATGCCACAATAAACCCTGACGGGCGCCTTTCTAAGCCGACGGGAGATCCTCAAGCGAAGGAAGGCCATGGGCCAACGGGGTGAAAAAGCCGACGGGTCTAGCGTGGCCTAGCTTGGTCCTCATGAATACCTATACATGGAAACATCTTGCGTAACACGCACAAGAACTCCATTACTCACCTATGTCTCCCTCATATGGAAAGACACCTTAAAATCTTAGAAACCCTAAATACTAGACCCTTCCAACAAGGAAAAATCCCTACTTTGAAGGGATTCCGATTCACTACTCACCACTATATAAGCACCAGATCTCCTTTTTTCTTAGGTACGCAGAAAATTCCCAACTCTCTCACTATAGAGTTCTTAGAGATTTCTCATTTACTGACTTGACCTTCAGAGGGTTCTTGGCCGGTACCATACCAGTGACTTTTGTTTGGTCCTTTTGTTCTTACTTCACAGGTATCCATTGGCATGATTTGGGGCCTACAACTCACTGACGATTTTAGCACTTCATCAGTTGGTGCCGTTTGTGGGGAACAAGTGATAAGTTATATCGTCGTTTCAAGGACTAAGAGTTGTATGGCCTTGACACGATCGATGGCCACTACCAACCAAGAGACCGGGGACCCGCCCAATGCATTGGAAAGGCAAGTGCAAACCCTTGCTACAGTGGTTAAACGGCTCACTCAGTGGAACCACGAGTTGGAACGACAGTTGGAGTAGCGAAATGATTAGAAGCCAAATTATCAGAATGACGGACAGGGTAGGGACGAACGCAACGACCATCGTCCCTTGACGAATGATCACCAAGAAAGGGACGACCAAAAGGAGAGTAATGCCGTCAGTAGATGAGACTAGCAGGATACCAGTCGTCCCTCTGAGCTGGAAGTCGGCGAGTTGCGCATGGCACAAGAGATACAAACGATGAAGGAGAAGATGGATATAATGATGACTGCCCTGAAGGGTCGGGTGTCCACTAGCTTGGATGAACTAGTCCACCGTATCGACTCCCCCTTCACTGCCCAGTCACAAGTTCAGAATGCCACAAGTGGAAGCATATGATAGGTCAAAGGATCCCCTCGACCACTTGGAGTCATTTAAAACCCTTATGCAACTATAGGGGGTTCCAGACGAGATTATGTGCAGGGCATTCCCTTCTACACTGAAGGGGCCAGCGCGGGTATGGTTCAGTAAGTTAACCCCTAACACAATATCCACCTTCAAGGAGTTAAGTGGACACTTCGTCACTCACTTTATTGGGGGGCAGAGGTACAAAAGATCCTTAGCAAGTCTACTGAACATTAAGCTGCAGGAAGACAAGAGCCTAAGGTCGTACGTGACTCGTTTCAACAAGGAGGCCTTTTTGATCGACAAAGTCGACGACAAATTTCTCGTAACTGCATTCACTAATGGGCTGCAATCTAGAGAGTTCCTCTTCTCTATCTATAAGAATGACCCGAAGACAATGGCCGATATGCTATACAAGGCCACGAAATACATGAATACTGAAGATGCAATGATCGCCGGAGGGGGGGGGGGGGGAGACTGAAGAAGAGGGAAAGGCAAGACGACCCTCGTCCTGACAGAGGAAGAAAGTCGGCCTGAACGAGCGATTGAAGGGACGACAGGAGATCAAAACCTCCGTCGGGGAGGAGATGAATTTCACTCCTTTGAATACCCCATTGGACCAAGTCCTCATGCGGATAAGGGACGATGCGGCACTGACTTGGCCAGATAAATTGAAGGGAGATCCGAACAAGAGGCCTAGGAACAAGTACTGTCGTTTCCATTTGGACCATAGGCATGATACTTCCGACACTATGACCTTAAGCAGCAGATCAAAACCCTCATCAAGTAAGGGAAGTTACAGCGGTTCGTCAGGGGTGGAGAAAACCCACCAAAGGACCCCGAACCTAACCGGCGAGCCAAGGAAAGACTCAGAGCCCCACTTGGAGAGATAAGTGAAATCGTAGAAGGGAACACTATGGTAGGATCATATAAGAAGGCAAGGAAGACGTACTTATGAATGGTGCAAAGCGTCCAAATTTTTGAACGGCCTCCTAAAGCAACCAAGGTTGACAACCTTACCATCAGCTTCACAGAAGAAGATGCTAGACGACTACACCACCCTCATGACGACGCCCTGGTTATTAGCTTGTCAATTGCAGACTTCAATACCCGACGGGTACTAGTAGACAACGGGAGCTTAGCGGATATCCTCTACTACCCTACATTCCAGCAGATGAGGGTTGACAAAGAGCGTCTCCTACCCTCGAACACACCGTTAGTAGGATTCAATGGCACCAAGGTCTTCCTCGTGGGAACTATCACCTTGCTAGTAAACATTAGGACGTACCCTCAGTAGCTCACTAAGGAAGTCAATTTCTTGGTCGTTGATTGCTCCTCTGCCTACAACGCCATCATTGGTCGACCTACGCTTAACGCATAGAGGGTGGCCACGTCCACATACCACTTGCTAGTAAAGTTCCCCACGGAGTACGGGATATGAGAAGCACGAGGGGACCAGATGGCCGCCCGCGAATGCTATGTTGCCATGCTAGAGATGGATGATCACTTACAAGCTTTAAACATCGAAGAAAGAAGGGTTGCAGTAGAGCCAACGGAAGACCTAGAAGAGATCTCCTTGGACAATAACATCCCAAGCTGAATCACTCGTATCGGTACGCAGGCTTACCCTTCAGTTCGCAAAGAGCTTGCCCTCTTCATAAAAAACAATCAGGACGTAGCCGAAGAAGAAAGTCTTCGCCCAAGAAAGAGACAAGGCCATAGCCGAAGAAGTATGTAAACTGCTGGAGGCAGATTTCATTAGGGAAGTCTACTACCCCGAATGGTTGGCCAACGTAGTCATGGTCAAAAAAGCAAATGGCAAATGGAGAATGTGTGTAGATTTCACAGACCTGAACAAGGCATGCCCCAAGGACAGCTACCTATTCCTGCGTATCAACCTCCTCGTAGGCTCTACGGCTGGCCACTAGCTGTTAAGCTTCATGGACGCCTTCTCCGGGTACAATTAGATCAGATTGGATGAAGCTGACCAAGAAATGACCTTATTTGTCACGAGCCAAGGACTATTCTGCTACAAAGTCATGCCGTTTGGACTGAAGAACGCAAGGGCAACATACCAAAGGCTTGTGAACAAGATGTTCGCCCGGCAGATTGGGCGGAACATAGAAGTGTATGTAGACGACATACTCGTAAAAAGCACAAAGGAAGTTAGCCACCTAGACGACCTTCGGGAAACATTTGAAACCCTTCGCCTCTACGATATGAAGCTTAACCCTAGTAAATGTGTGTTCAGTGTAGCGTCAGGAAAATTCTTGGGCTTTATGGTGTCGCAGCTCGGTGTGGAAGCTAATCTCGACAAAGTTCGAGCAATAATGGAGATGGCACCTCCAAGAAAACATCAAGGAAGTGTAAAGCCTGAACGGTAGGGTTGCAACCCTTAACAAGTTCGTCTCAAGGGCAATGGATAAGTGTCTGCCTTTCTTCAAGATACTAAGGAAGGTTTTCGAATGGACCGACGAATGCAAGAGGGCTTTTGAGGAATTGAAAGCATACCTTGCGTCCCCACCATTGCTCAGTCCATCCAAACCTAGTGAAGAGCTCTCCCTCTAGTTAGTCGTGTCACCAACGGCCGTCAGCTCCGCTCTTATCCGGGAGGAAGACCGAGTGCAGTTACCTATCTACTACACTAGCCGAGCGCTCCGGGGGGCTAAATGGAGGTATCCCCCAATGGAGAAGCTGGCCTTCGCACTGATCACTGTTGCCTGAAAACTCAGGTCGTACTTCCAAGCACACACCATAGTGGTCCAAATGAACAAACTGCTGTGGAAAGTAATGAACAACCCAAAGGCAGCAGGGCGACTAGTTTTATGGGCGATAGAGCTCGGCGAGTTTGACGTCCAATACCGACCCAAAACAGTGATCAAGGCACAGGCTTTAGCTGATTTCATTGCCGAGTTCACAATGAAAGAAGATGAAAAGGAGAGGCTGACGGTATGGATGATATGGACAGACAGTTCGTCCAACCAATGGGCCGAGGGAGCTAGGGTCCTGCATGCCCAAAGGAGATACAATAGAGTGTGTAGTCCGCCTCCAGTTCTCAATGACCAACAATGAGGCGAAATATGAAGCGGTCCTCTCAGGCCTCGACTTGGCTAAAGCAGCAGGGGTCATTTCAACAGTCATACACTGCGATTCGCAAGTTATTGTCGAGCACATCAATGGCAATTACGAGGCAAAAGGGGAACGGATGAGAGAATATCTGAGCATGGTCAAAAGAAAGGTGAGCGAGGGGCTCTTGGCCAAGTTTAAGCAGATCCTAAGGGAAGAGAATGAGTAGGCGGACCGTTTGGCCAAAGCTGCATCCGTAGAGTGCGTGGACGTCACTAATCAGGTACTATCCTTTGTCCAATATTCTCCTGCCATTGACAAGGTAGAAATACAGATGATCCCCTTGGGAACCAACTAGATGATGCTAATCGTATCCTACCTCAGGAATGAAATGCTCCCAGAAGACTGCAATGCTTCTCGTAGGTTGAAGGTACAATCATCACGTTTCGTACTAATCGGGGATGTCCTTTACAAAATGGGCTTCTCCCCTCCATATCTGAAGTGCCTAGCCCTTGCCGAAGCAGACTATGTCATGAGAGAAGTACACGAGGGAGTACATGGGAATCACTCGAGGGCATGCTCACTGGTTCACAAGCTGATACGAGCCGCGTATTATTGGCCTACTATGCAGATGAACACCTAGTCCTACATGAAGGCGTGTGACAAGTGCCAACGCTTCAACAACATCATATAACATCCATCAGAGGAACTTACACCAATGACCGCCCCCTGGCCGTTCACCTAGAGGGAATTGGACATAGTGGGACCTTTTCTATGGCAATATGGCAGCTCAAGTTCCTTGTCGTAGGGATCGACTACTTCACCAAATAGGTCGAGGCAGAACCATTGGCCACTATCATAGAGAAAAATGTTCGAAGCTTTGTCTGGAAAAGTATCATTTGCCTCTTCGGAATCCCCAGGGTCTTCGTCTCTAATAATGAAAAGCAATTCAACAATGACGCATTCAGAGATTTCTGCCAACAGTTAGGGATCAAGAACCACTACTCCTCTCCCGCTCACCCTTAGGCCAACGGATAAGTTGAGGTTACAAACCGATCCCTACTCAAGATGATCAAGACTTGGCTCGAGGGGGCAAAGGGTATATGGCCAGACGAACTACCCGGCATCCTATGGGCATATAGGACGACGGCTCGCACACTAACAGGGGAGACACCTTTTCGTCTCGCGTTCGGAAACGAGGCCATCATCCCAGTAGAAGTTGGATTGACTAGCTATCAGATATCCTACCATAATGAAGGAAGGAATGAAAAGGGGATGCACCTACAGTTAGACCTTCTTGACGAAGTCAGAGTGACAGCAAAACAACGGATCGCTCGTTATCAGGACCTAATGGCAAAACACTACAATGACAAAGTCAAGCCTCGCCATTTTCAGGTCGGAGACCTGGTTCTAAGGAAAGTGATGACGGCCACCAGAGACCCCGCATAGGGCAAGTTAGGCCCCAACTGGGAAAGACCTTACAAGATCATCAACTACCATAGAAAGGGGACCTACCACCTAGAAACGCTCGACGGACAAAGGCTCCACTACCCATGGAACACCGAGCACTTGAGGAAATACTACCAGTAGTAGTCGAATGCAGCTTACATTATCGCTTTCTTTTATTATTTATGTCAAAGTTGGATACTGAGAGATGTTGAAATTTTAAGGATGTTAACTTTCTTTTTAGCTCTTCTATTATTAATAAGACTTGAACGGATTATCAGAAACGTTATCCTACTATATACCATTCAGTGAATCGCCCACAAATTATACTAAGTCCTACCTACGGGGTGGACGGGCGACCAAGGATACTGACGGGTGCCTGGTCTTAAATTATACTAAGTCCTACCTACGGGGTGAACGGGTGACCAATGATACCGACGGGTACTTGGTCTCAATTTATACTAAATCCTACCTACGGGGTGGACAGATGACTAAGGATACCGACGGGTACCTGGTCTTAAGTTATACCAAGTCCAACCTAATGGGTGGATGGACGATCAAGGATACAGACAAGTACCTGGTCTTAAGAGATCCGCTAAGTAAAACACGCAAAAATTGCTATGAGACAAACGGATGAAGTAAAACATCGACGGCACAAATACGACGGGGCATGTACACATAATAAAAATAAAAATAAAACAAGCATAAGCAACGGATAAAAGCAGTAGATATAAACTCAAACTGGTAAATGTTTTTACATAAAAGCCCAAAAGAAGGGGCATCCACCATTGTCTTACAAGTAAACTTATAAAAAGAAAAGGAGACTTAAATACAGCTTGAAAATGAGAAGGGTAGCAGTCAAGACGGGGGAACATTAGAAATAGTCAGATCCATAATAAACGGACCATCCACGGTAGATCTGCCATCAGCAACAGACGGGACCATGGGAGCCATCGGGCCTTCAGGGGCAGGTTGGATGACGACCTCAGAATCAGTGTCCTTCACCTCATGCTCAATGGTGTGGGCAGATTCGTCGGTCTCGTCACTAACGGCATCGTTCCCCCCAGAAGTTGGCGGGACGGTGTCATCTATGGCAATCTAGGACAAGTTCAGATCAAGGTAGACGGCTTCAACCTATTTTAAGCAATCGTCAAACCCGTCGCCATAAAAGACGCCGCACTCATCAAAAAAGGGCTGTGAGACCCGAACACTGCTACAACGTCAGCTTTGGCCTTGTCCATCTGCTCGTGAAGAGTAGCCAACTCCGTTGTCAAGTTGGTCTTTGATTTCTCTACCTCCTTACGACGACGAGTCTCCTCCTTAAGCAAGGCGAACTTTTCTGTCAGTTCTGTGTTAAGAGTATGGATGATCTCCTTGTACTGATCCATTTTTTTTGTTCTCTATCTCTTGATGCTTGCGGAACCGTTGGATCACCCCCTCGTTGGCCACACACCTGTCCTGAAGGGCCTTCATCCGTACTAACGCCTGAAATAAAAATGACAGTTAGAGCGAGAATACAAGAATTACAAAGTACTATAAGTGACGGAGACATACCCTTGACGGGTCGTAGAGACCAGAAGCCCCCAAGTCCTCTGAAGAGTGCTCACCATAGGGATCCAAGTCCGTTTCCTTGATGATCGAATTAACCATCTCGACGGCTTAATCCTTGTGGGTGACCAGCCTTTAGACGGGATCAGGAACGACGGGCCCCTTTCCCGTCATCAAGCCCTTCCCGATTCCATGATGAGGGGGAGGAGGGGGCGAAGGAGAATTCTGGTGTTGATCCCCAACAGATGGGCCCGTCCCCTTCTTGGACGGACGGACGTCCTTGGCATTGCTCTTCCTCTTTTGAGCAACTCTAGGGCCCACCTTGGGGGCCAACGCTGACGCCTCCCCCTGCTGCTTGCGCACGGCAATAGACTTCCTCACCAACGCCCTTTGCCTACTAGCGTCCATCTCTGAAAAAAGTTAACAGAGAAAGTTAGAAAAATAACAAACAGACCAAAGAATGAACGGACACGAATACTCATGACGACAAGAAAAGGCGTGCAATTGATGGGCTATAAGCATTGATTTTGGACCACCACAAAATGCGTGGAGAGTGTCTAGGGTGACTAATTCTTTCCACTTCCTCTATTCAAAGGGAATCTCCAAAACACGTCTGATGAAACCCTCCTGTTTGTCGTTGATTTGTGGACGAGCTTTGGCTGAAAACAAAAAAGATGTTAGATACATAACAAAAGCAGACTGGGTAGTAACAAATAAAAACAGACAACACACCTGACTCCCTCACAATGCCCAAGGTATTATCAAACTTGTCGGGCATACTATCCCACTCCTCGGGTCTACACACCCAATCTGTCCCTTGAACAAAAAAATATGGGGTAATTACACATAACCCACCTGTGGTTTGGGCGAAAATCACTTTGCCTACCCATGGTTTGAAAAGTATCACTTAACCCACCTGAAGTATGTTTCGTTTGTTTTCCGTAACTCACCTCTGTTAAAATCAGGGGTAAATAGGTATTTTTGCTCAAATTTTATGTCTCTCTCCTCCCAAAATAAGAAATAGCACAAAAATGCAAGAGAAACAAGATCAAAACTGAGGGTTTTTAAAGAAGGAAGCGATCAAAGAGAGCTCCGATATAGGAGAGAGAATCGCTCGATCCATACACTTTGGCTCTCTGCCACCGCGTTTGTCCGATCTGTCTCACAGTCCCGTTTCTGAGGTTCGCGATCTTCTTCTCCTGTAGATTCTTTTGCTTCTTTTTGAAAAATTTTGTTATTAAACACTGCATTTTGTAGAGAATGGATCGGTCTGGAACTGGAAGTTGTCGGAGACAAACGCAGTCGATTTCTCAGAGACTTAGGCTCACGGATCACCACCACGGTGTCGATGCTCTCAGCAATGTTAGTTTAATGGAGGTACATTCGTATTAAAGTTGAATGGGTCGGCTTTGGAGGTTTATGGGTTTTGGTTCTATGGGTTTTGTTTTGAATCACTAGTTCTGGGTTTGGTTTCGGCTTGAATCACTGGTTTTAGGTTTTGGTTTGAATCATTGATTCTAGGTTTTGGTTTGAATCATTGATTCTGGGTTTATTTGTGGCGGATGGTTACAACGTTCTGGGTTTGTGTACTGATGCCGATGCCATTGTTTTGTTGATAGGTTTATGGCTTTTGTTGGTGGTCTGTGGTCAGTGGTCTGTGGACGTTGGTTCTGGGTTCGTGGATTTTACTGATGGTCAATCATCGATGATCGTTTGTCGTTGGGTTTCATTCAAGTTTTTTTTTTTTTTTTTTTTTTTTCATTGAGCAAAGTCGTTTTCTTCATTTTTTTTTATCTTCTTCTAATCTGAATCAAAGAAAGCCAGAAGAGGAAGAGAGAGACTCAAGGAAAGGGATTAGTGAATAGAATATCACCACTGTTGCTTTCGATTACCTTTTCTCACCTCCATCATCATCAATGTATTCAAAACTGCGACATACTGCGCTTCTTCATTCAATAGAGCTCGGTACAGCATTCCATTTGATTTATGAATTTCATCAACATATTTTCTGTACAGGATTTCCTTCAGCGATGTAAGCTGCACTAAACCCATAAATGAGATGAGAAAATTGTGTATATATAGTATATTTGATTGAGACAGGTCATAGTGTATTGTTCGATTCCTTCTTTCAAAACCCTCATTTTTGAACTTGTTTCTCTTGCATTTTTGTGCTATTTTTTGTTTTGGGAGGAGAGAGACATAAAATTTGAGCAAAAATACCTATTTACCCCTGATTTTAACAGAGGTGGGTTACGGAAAACAAACGGAACATACCTCAGGTGGGTTAAGTGATACTTTTCAAACCACGAGTAGGCAAAGTGATTTTCGCCCAAACCACATGTGGGTTATGTGTAATTACCCCAAAAAATATATGTTCTTCTGATTCCTATTTGAATTAGGCATGTTTAACACCAATCTAAGCGACGTCTTTCTTGCTAAGAAGTGATAAATGCTCTTCGACGAGGAGATCTGCTGAGGCTTGTTGCAGTAGAAGAACTCGTTGAGGGTAAGACGATGGTTGCCACCACTTAGCTGACCCCATATCACTTTAACCCCAAGGAATATCCTCCACGCATTAGGAGCTATTTGGCTTACGGATAGACCTAGGTAGTTGGCCAACTGATGGTGTAGCTCCATCAGCGGCAACCTCAAACCTGCAACAAACATGGCATTATACATGCCGACGTCCGTTGTTTTTCCCGAGTAACACTTCTCAAACTTCCTTGGCAGACAGATGGGAATGTTCTCAAGAATTTGGAAATGGTCACGGAGTTTGTTGAAGACGTTTGGGGACATGGTCGGGTAGAAATCGTTCACCGTCCATATCAGAAGAAGGATGAAGGGCCTAGGGCCATCGCCGTCCACTTGGCCCACCATCTCTTCGTCACCCTCTTCCTCCTCATCCTCCTCCTCATCTTCCTTCCCTTCTCCCTCTCCCTCTCCTTCCTCCTTCTCATCACCCTCTTCCTCCCCTCCCTCATCCTCTTTACACTCATCCCCTTCCTCCTTGGCAGGGGAGTGAGTAGACGGTTCGCTCTCTAGGGACTAGGTTACATCCTCCTCGGGCTCGCGTCTTGAAGAATAGACCTCGTCGTAGCCCTCACCCTCACGGACTGACGACGACTGTTCACCCATCGCTTCTCTATCACCTGACATCTATTCATCTACAAGCGACGGAGGTATTCTAAGAGCCTATTTGACGGGTCTCTAAGCAAGTAACGACCAACTAGGAAAATTAATGAAAAATAACAAAGGACAAGGCGAGGAAACTTTCCAAGAGTGGACGACGACTCGAAGTGACGGATTCCTCAAAGACGATGGGCTAGTATGGTGACGGTTGCTTATGAACGACAGCGCGAAGCAGTCTCTTTGGCCTTAAAGCTCTCGAGAGATGAAAAAAAAAAGTAAAGAGAATAATTAGAGAAGGAGGAACTATTTAGAGCATCCACAGCAGTAGAGCTATTTTTTTAGCTATATGGCACCACAAAAAGCTACTTTATCTATTTTACCTACTCATTTTACAAAACATACAGCAACAGTGGATCTATTTTAGTTTTCAACACAATAAAATAATATAAACATCACAATAAAATAACATATCTACTACAATAAAATAATACATCCCACTACCAAAAAAAATCACAAACCGATCAATGGCACAATCCACAACCACTGCCAACCAAGAACAACCACCCACAACCACCCAACAACAACTAGCAAGCCAAAAACAACCACTCACAACCACTGCCAAAAATCCAAATTAGCCAAAAAACCACACAAATGTATGATTTTTACAGTTTCTCGTACTTTTTCGGTGTGGGACTAGAGCAGCTTAAAAAACTTACAAGCGTTAAAGTTCACCAATGGGCCTGTCTCCGTGTTTGTGGTTATTACACTTTGCACCTTGCTTAATGCTACTCTTCTACAAACTGGCACTTTTTAATTATCACACCGAAGCAATAGCAGTATCAGCCTGGGAAAACAGGATTTCATAGCTTTGAAATAAAAGGGAACAAGTAATGAAGGCTTAAACGTTTTCTGTAAAAAAGCTCTAAATCATACTCTAGGTGTGAGTCGTGTGACTGCTTAATTGCTTAATTCTACTCTTCTACAACTGCTGTGACTGCTTGCGATAACACCTTAGCTGCTTTCATGCCCTTTCTGCTAGATGGGTCTCGGCAATGAGGGAGAGAGAAGAAAAAAATTAGAAGGAAAAAGGAAGAAAGAAGAGAAGTCGGAGTGAGAGAAAAAGAAAGAAAAGATTAAAAAAAATAAATAAATAAAAAATTAATGAGAGTAGAGAGAGAGTTTAACAAATTTTTTTTTAGCTTATAGCTGTGCACTGTAGCAAGTAGCTAAAAAATTTTAGCTATAGCACCATTGCTGTAGCATGCATTTTAAGTATTAGTGGTGCTAAAAATAGCAATATAGCTATTTAGTACCACTATTGCTAGTGCTCTTATAAAGCGAAAAGGCACGGTATATGAAGCGACGCTTTTTATTAGAAACGAGGCCAACCAACAGATGCCACGTGTCACCTAGAATTTAAACTTAGGGTTGCCAACGCCATTTAATGACACTCCCTTCAATAAGAACATTTAATTAATGATCATAAATACTCATATTACTCCACAGTCCGTTAGCTGAAGTCGACAGAACCATGGAGTAGGGGGCAGTTAATAAGGGTATTTTTGACAAAGAATTAATGCTCCTAGACGCACCAAGTAAGAAAGCTGACGGCGCCTACGGGTCTGTCAACTCCACAGAAACGGACGGAGGACCCAGAATGACGACAGTGAAAGCGGCGATGCTACAAATGCTACAATAAAGCTCGACGGGTGCCTTTTTAAGCCGACGGGAGATCCTCAAGCGAAGGAAGGCTATGGGCCGACGGGATGAAAGAGACGATGGGGGTGAAAGGGCTGACGAGGTGAAAAGGCCTACGGGTCCAGCATGGCCTAGCTTGGTCCTCACAAATACCTATACATGGAAACATCTTGCGTAACATGCACAAGAACCCCATTACTCACCCATATCTCCCTCATATGGAAAGACACCCTAAAATCTTGAAAACCCTAAATACCAGACCCTCCTAACAAGGAAAAATCCCTACTCTGAAGGGATTCCGATTCATTACTCACCACTATATAAGCATCAGACCTCCTCTTTTCTCAAGTACGCAGAAAATCACTAGCTCTCTCACTATAGAGTTCTTAGAGATTTCTCATTTACTGACTTGTCCTTCGAAGGGTTCTTGGCCAGTACCACATCGGTGCCTTCTGTTTGGTCCTTTTGTTCTTACCTTACAGGTATCCATTGGCGTGATTTGGGGCCTACAACTCACTGACGATTTCAGCACTTCATCAAAAATAGACAAATGCTAAGGGAGTCCCTACTCCCATCTCCAAAAACAAGTCATTAAAGTATTAAGTAGCATTTGATACCACTTCTTTTTCTTTCTTTTAATGTTTTAAATTTCTTGTTTAATTTAATAAAAATTGTGGGTTCTTAAATGTATATTTGTAATCAACGCTTAATTTTTTAACCACCACCACATATATTTGGCATGATGCTCACCCTATAAGTACCAATTCATGGAGTAGGGAGGGAAGGATCGGCGTTTAAGTCTCCAAAAGTGAGCTTTACACATACGTACACTTATGGTCCGTTTGGTTGGGTGGATTTTAGGGAAGATGGAAAAAGGAGATTTTTTATTGTAGATTGTTGGAAGAAAAACTAGTGGAGAAAATTGCAGAGAAAACACAAACAGTTAATTTGTGCATAATGCCCATATGGACATTTCACATAGGTTTTGTCGTTTTCCTTTTTTTTTTTTTGTCTTTTCTTTTTCCCATCTTTCTGTTTTTTTTTTTTTTCTTCTTTATTTATTTATTTATGTTCCTTCTTCTTCTTTGGTTTTTGGCTGCCTTAATTAAAACTAGGCTCATCACACGTGCGAGAGGCTTTTTTATTTATTTATTTTGAGTTTAATGTAATTTTTCAATTTGAATTTATTTATTGTTAGTAAGGGTTCTAGTTAGCTCAACTGGTAAAGTCTTTGATGGTTAAATAAGAGATCTGGAGTTCAATCCCTGCCTACACCAAATACTGATTGGTGTCTTGGTTTGATGATAAAGAGCTATCATTAGAAGGGAGCACCATAGGTTGATTTTTAAGAAACTAAAATTTAAGATTTGAAATAGAGTAAACTGCTGGATTTAGTGTGTTCTAGTTTTAGGAAAAAATATCTCAAATGTGCGTGAGATATATTTAAATAGAGAGAGTGCTAATTTTTAGGAAAAAAAGTTTCTTTGGTAGTTTTTTTTTTTTTTTTTTTTTTTTTTTTTAAATTTTGTTGAATTACAATTTTACCCTAATTTTTTATTTTTTAAGAATAAGGATTATCTAATTAGATTAGGAGTATTTTTGACATTTTTTAAAGTCATAACTAACTTATTGAATCCTCTTAATATATAAAAATAAAAAATTGACAACATTTTGGTCTAAAGATATAGTCATAGTAGTTATTAACCGCCACAATAAACCTTTTAAAAAAATCTATTGCATCTGTTTTAACGCGCTGCTATAACTGATTGTAATTGTTGTTATAAGTATTTTGATAGTTTTTATTTTGGCGTAAATGCACTTTTTGTCCCTACATTTTGACTTTTTTCCATTTTGGTCCCTACATTTTAATTTCACTACTTTTAGTCCCTAAATCAATTAACGCGTGTTATTTTGGTCCTTTTCGTCAGTCAACAGACGGAAATATCTGAGGTGGCTGACGGAGGACTTAAATATTATTAAAAATCTACATCACCCATGACACATCAGCATATAAATTTAAAAAATTAATTTATTAATTTTAACTAAATAAAAAAATCAAAAAAGAATTAAAAATCAAAATTCACATGAATTAAGATCTAAAAGTTTCTTGAACAAGAACACTAAGAACACCAACCCAAATTTAAAAGTTTCTCCCATTGTTTTCTCGGCAGCCAAACAGTTAAATATAAAAAAGTACATAAGAAAAGAAATGGCGGTATGTAACCCAGCAAAACACAACAATCACAAAAATACAGATCTCCTGCAAAATCAATCTCCAACAAAGAACCAAACCCAAATCTCCAGTAAAACAACCAAACCGATCTCCAACAAAGTAAACCTTAACCTTCAAACCCATAAATCTTCTTGGGAAACAAATACAAAAAATCTAGATCGGTTGAATTGTGAGAGAGAGAAAATGAATCGTTGATAAAGATTGAGTCAGATACCCATAGGAAAAACAAACCAAAACCCCCAAAATTCTCAAACCCAAACAAAATCATCAAATCCAAAAACTCAAATGTCTCCCATCGTTTTCTCTGGATCAAGAATCCATGGCATCCATTATTAAAACCTTGAAATTTTGCCCCTTGCTTTGCTCTTCGTTGGTCGAGGGAGAACCTGAAGGGCTAAAGGGCCGGGTTCAAAGATGGACCTAAGCATGTACCCTTCTTCTGAGAGACCGAGTCATTAGGCACAATACAAGCTTGCAACTCGGCAAACTCGTCCATGCCTCTCCGAACTCGGACTAGAATCGAAGTCTCTTTCTTCTTGAACAACTCGTGCAAAGTCTTCTGGACTCCACCTTTTCCTTTCTTGAACGCCGATTTGGACCGACCCAAGTTTCCGATTCGAAGCTCCTCGACTATGTCTCCGGTCTGGAGAAAATCGCCAGTCCACTCGTCGGCGGTGGAAGTACCATTAAGGCACTCGATGGAGAGGACCGTTGGAGAAAAAGAAATAAGAGAAAGCCAAGAGAGGAGTTTGACCTGAGAGGGATAGGGAGAGAGAGATAGGAAAATGAAAAATGAGTTTGGCACTGTGTCTGAGTTTAGTGTTTATTGATGATTTTGTGTTTGGTTGACAAGAAAATTTAAGAAGAATTGAGAAAGTTACTACAAGTTTTTTTTTTTCTTAATCTTTAAATCTTAATTCATGTGAATTTTGATTTTTAATTTTGTTTTTATTTTTTTTATTTAGTTAAAATTAATAAATTAATTTTTTTAATTTATATGTTGATGTGTCATGGGTGATGTAGATTTTTAATAATATTTAAGTCATCCGTCAGCCACCTTAGATATTTCCTTCTGTTGACTGACGGAAATGGCCAAAATAACACGCGTTAATTGATTTAAGGACTAAAAGTGGTGAAATTAAAATATAGGGACCAAAAATGCATTTACACCTTTTACTTTTATCAAACCACCATGATATTCCTATGCTATTGTGGCCTTGTGGGGGTTTCTAAACCGCTGCAATAAATCACTTATGGTGACAGTTTAAAAAACCGTCGTTTTAGAAGAAAAAAGATGGCCAACTAAACTTGATCTTTAGTAGTGATAATGTGCGTGTGAAGACGCTTAATAATTGTCATCATGGACAAAACCATGGCCATGTTAGTCCTTGGGGCTATGGCCTTGAGCTCATGGAATCTAAAACCATAGCTTTAAGTTTTAACAAGGACTATTATTATTTAATTGTTAAGACAGAAGGGATTTGAATCGGGACGTTTTGATTAGAAACACCGGAACTCTGGACACACCATAGCTTTACTTAACGTAACAGAAAATGGTATATCATCAGTTACATAAGAACAAGATGGCTTAATTTAAAATGTACGTGGAGACTCCTTTAAGTTTTAACCAAACAGAAGCATCTTCCCTAGACTGGGCTACGACAAACAATGCGTGAGCGGCACTATAACACTTCTTTTAAATACTTTGGAAAGAAAACTCACGAAAAGGTTCAGCAAACAACTTCAGTACTGGAAAGAAGGCCCACAGTATCATGACAAGGTCCCAAGGAGCATCAGAAGCCAGAGCAGAACTTATTAGTTGCTTCCTCAATATTAAATACATTTTAGGCAAAAA